>CAIGQZ010034999.1:4412038-4436708 GCA_903798205.1 Danio tinwini | reverse complement strand
TATATATATATATATATATATATATATATTTACATGTAATGATTTTTTATTTATTAACATTATTTTGGAAAATCACATAAGTGGTAAATAATAAGTGGTATCGGTATCGTAAAAATTGTAACAAAAGGTATCAGTATCGTATCGCATTAAAAAATTGCATTGTCTGGAGCCAGCACCTAAGCTTTTCACTCATCATAGCACACGTGCTGCTGATGATGTGACAATAAAAGTGATTTGATTTGAATTGTGGTATCGCTCATCTCCAGTGTACTAGCTGTTTGTTACAAGGATTTTTGTGCCATAATATACACCAACCCAGACAGAATATATCACTTAAAACCATTAAAAATGATAATAAATGTCATTTTTTTCTAACTTTTCAAGGTTAAAAGTTGCAGGACGAAGGATCAAAGTCCCATAATGTAATTCAAAAGCATAAATAAACAGGGAAAACTGAATCGCAAAATATGGAAAAGTACTAATTTACTGATATGTTTTACAGTGTATTTACCCCTGTGGTGATGACTAACACTATTGGAGGTGTGTATCCAGTAAACTCCTTAGTAACTGAGTGAACTGTGTCTGTGTTTGGCCCTGCAGTGCGCTCATGCCGGCTGTCTGATGGAACTGTGCATTCAGCTCTGCATCACTATGCTTGGCAAACAGCTCATCCAGAATAACCTGTTTGAGATTGGCGTTCCGTGAGTACATGCAGCACACAAAACATGTGGGGTAGACATACTGTATTTATAGACCAAAGAGATCTGATAAATTGCCACTGCGCACTATATAGTAGGTGTGGTGTGTGTTTCCAGGCATATTTGCTCAAGGGAATAGTTGTACCTTTTATAGAGGAGCATTGTAAATAGCTTATATGATGTTTTCTTGATTTTCTTGAATTTTTTATTGAAATGACCTTTTTGACCGGTTTTGTATCCAGCTTGCAAATGCATTTAATGTTGCCTGTGGACAAATGCAAATATGCTGGATTTTAGGCACATCTTAGGCACGCAAATGCTTCTGAAAGTAAACGTCTGGTAAAATAAATACATGAGCAGCTCTGAAACTTCTGAGCTGATTTTGGGGGGTAATCTGCATCACACATCACAATTTTAATGATTTATTTTTTCTATGCTAATTTTGTTTTATTCTAAAAGCAAATATGGTTCTAATAACATGCTAATAGTAACTACATAAATAATGATAGCATGCCATCTTACAAAATGAAATTGCAATTGGCCAAATAATGCTTCATTTTCTTTTTGAATAGTTAAATATGGCTGTAAAACGGCAGTGATTTTAACTGTAAAATTGCCTAAAATTGCTTGTAAAGTTACCTTATTAACAGTAAGATTCCTCTATATAAACGGTGAATAATTATAAATTAGTGGTGTTTTTGTCGGAGTATTACAGATTACAGGTGAGATAACATTAAATTAATACAGTAGTTTGCTGTAAATTTAGAAATGTTTCTACTGTATTGTAACAGTAAATATCTGGCAACACAGCTGACCAGATTTTTTTACAGTAAGAATACAGACTGAAGTTGACTCTGTGTTGGAAAGCTTACTTATGAATGTGTGCAATAAATGAAAAGTGATCATAAACCACTCTTAAAATGACATATGTCACAACTTAAACTGATACCGTGGAACAGATATATTAGAATATACAATACATTACATATTTTTGATTATATTAGACTCTATAAATAATAGTCACTGTTATTTTCAGAAGCAATGCATAACCTGTGATTCTAATTTGCCAAATAAGATTCCTATAAAGGCATTAGATTAATATTAGACTAGACTTTATTTATAGCTGCTTGTGATTAGTAAGAACTTTTTGAACTTTCCTAAAGTCTTGGTTTCTCCTTTTCATAATTTTAAGGCCATAAAAAGAACTTCATTCACAGCAGAAAATCATGACAATAAAAAATAAGATCTTCTTCATACTTTTTTGGTTACAATACAATTATCTAAACATTGTTTTTATGACATAGTTGGCAGATATTTCTAGACTTGCTTCATTTTGATCAATTTGACAGAAATCAGGACTACTTAATTCATGTTATTTTGCTTCTCAAATTAATTTTGATATAAAAACAACTTTAAATTTGTAAAGGAGATTGGTGCACATTTTAGGTATTTCCAATACATCTCATTGTCTACTCATTGTCCTATTTATTTACATTTAAGATACTAGCTGTTTCTCAATATGCGTTCTTCAGCGATCTTGTGTTCTCTTGTGAAACATCATCATCAACTATTAGTAAATATTACTAAAAGTATGAGCAAAAAGTAGCCCTTTTAAAGTATGCAAGAGTAGGGAGTATTACACTCTGAAAGGTAGATCCGTTTACATGCAATTTGTGCATGTGTGTGAAAACTAGTGGTGGGCCGTTATCAGCATTACTGTGCTGCGTTACTCTTATCGGGCGATTTAAAAAAATATATATATATTGCTGTTAATCTATTCTAAGTTGGGTTGGGAGCTGGGTCTATTCTACGCAGGCTATGATGACTTTCACCTTGATATTTTAGCGCGGATGTATACCTGACCGAATTGCACGGTAGGTGGCGAGAACGAGTCTTCGAACCTGTGTGTATTCCTACTGTGAAATGACCACATTAAACGTGGTTGCAGTTCACTAGAGTAAATCTGATTAATGTTACCACCACATCTAACTATCAGGCACCTGTAGAGTTTATGCGTTTGAGTAAAACTTATACAAATAAAATAAACCGGGTGTTTTTTAAAATGAATGACGGTGAATGAAAGTCAAACCGGTGAGCCGTCTGACAAAAAAAGTGCTCTTCTGAATCAAATCAGCAGGATGCCCTTCTGGATCTTTCACTTACTTTGAAGACATACTGACTACGCTTACATGGACATCTGTAATCTAGTTATTTGCCTTAATAGACAATAATATAATCAAGGTGTTTACAGTAATAATAACATTTACAATAATTAATAACGCATGCCAAATGGAAAGAAAAAAAACTTCCGCATTTCACAATGTGTGTGTGTGTGTGTGCGCGCGGTTCTTTACTGACAGCCGCGTCTATGGATCTTGTTGGAATATATGGCGAAAAGTCCTACATGACGGTAATAGTTTAATTGCGGTGTTTACTTTAATAATGCCACTAATATCTGCATACTCCACGTCTTCATTAAATTTCTGTTTAGTTCAGTTATTATGACTTTAGTCGGATTAAGGTCATCAAACATCGCAGTTTGGAGCTTATGTAGGCCTACAGATTAAAATTCATGTTTAACTGAATAAACAGTTAGTAAACCCAAGTACATCTTATTGAACATCATTTATTTTCATCCCCAATTATCATAGTAGAACAGTTCCTCAAGCAGTTTGTGATGCATTTTGGAAACAGGAGATGAGCCCCTGGTCTAATGCGCCACCTGGCTTGAGAAACCCGTTCTCAGAGACTTACTTTTAGTCATTATTTGGGTAGCACACATATTCTGAATGCCTTCGGCAGAATTCAAATGAGCCATTTTAATCTAAATTAATCTAGATTAATTCCAAAATCACAGTGAGATTAATCTAGATGTAAAAAATGCCCACCTATAGTGAAAACTTAACATTCTGTAGTGCATTTAGCATTTAGTTATTGTTTAAGACCATTTGTTGATTTCAGTCATCATTAGTGACATGCAGTCTAAAGAGTCTCTCATGTATAACATTTTCTGTCTTCTGTGTCTTAAGGTATGTGTGATTTCATGTGAAGTTTATTTATAAACTAATTAAAAAGGATCACGTGATTATGATTAAACACGGCTGGTTCTGCATTAACTATGTATGATCCACCAATCAGACGATTCCTAACCCAATATAAAGAGCCAGAGTTCCCTTCATAGGGTGGCAGGGTGGCCCAGTGATTAACACTGTTGCCTCACAGCAAAAACCCCACCGGTTTTGGTCCTGTAACAGGTCGGCTGTCGTTTCTGTGTGATGTTAGCATGTTCTTCCTGTGCTCGCGTGGGTTTCCCCGGGTTCTCCGGTTTTCTCCCACATTCCAAAAACATGCACTACAAGTTAATTGATCAATCTAAATTTAGCACTACAGTCAAACTCTCATCCAGCAGCATATCTCTTCATAGCAATCATTTTCTGTCATTAGCTCTTATCAAAAAGGGGGAGTTCTCGAGATCTACCTGAGCTCAAAGCTCCCCTCTCGCCCTGCAAACGGGAGGGAGCCCAGGCCTCAAGGACCTTTTGAGCCCAGGGCTCTCTCCCGGGACAGCATGCCAAACTTGCTTTATAATCAATCATCAGCTAAGTGTGAACTCTTGAATGGACAGGATTTACATGACTGATTATTCTACTTTAGCCAATCACCATAGACCAGACAAAAAATAAATAAAGTTGTGACTTTAGGTTGAAGGAAAATAGTGGAGTAAAAGTACCGATACAGCACTAAAAATTTATTCAAGCCAAAGTAAAATACACATTTTTTAGTAAAGTACAATTCCTGAGAAAACCTCCTCAGTTACAGCAACTTGAGTATTTGTAATCTGTTACTTCACACCACTGAAAATCTGTGTCACAGGAAAATCAAGAAGCTGCTCCGACAACGCAAGATTGACCCAAAGCACCAGGAAGAGCTGAACAAAACGCTTCATCGCCATGAGAAGGACCACTTCCTAGGGCCCTTTGTCGGACTCAACCCAGAGTACATGGAAATGAGTGAGTCACTACACACTACACACCCACCCACACACACATATAAACATTTGTTTGTATTCCGGCTCGCCTTTTTGCTCCTCATGTTGGAACATGGCTCCATTTAAAAAAAATAAAATAAATAAATAAAAAAAAAGTAATCACTATTTCCAATAATGAATTATTAAATCTATGCAGCCCACAACCGCTAATTGAAATCTGTTGTCTACTGGCAGATTTATACACCTCATGTGTTCGCACCCGTGTAATATGAGGGTAATGATAGATGGGGTAAATGTGAAGGATTTGCACTGTTATACGTGGAGTCGGTGTGTTTTCGCGGCCCCTCCTCTTATCTCGCCTCATCTGTGCTACAGCGTGGGATGGACTTCTGCTAAGAGAGAGGCATTATGGATCCAAAGGGGGGGAGGGGGGGAGGGGGCTGGCAAAGCAGTGTGAGATTATAAGCTTTAGTTCTGGCTTGAATTCATTAATAACGTCCCACCCCCTCATCTACCATCCTCCAGCCATACTTCTATCTCTGCATCTCTGTGTGTCTCCTGTCCTCTTCCTCTATATACAGTGCTCAGCATATATGAGTACACCCCTCACAAATCTCTCATTGAAATGGATGTTTTCTATATGATGCCTAGCAATATTATATTTGTGCATATACATTAGATTAGTCAGTACTGAAGCCAAATCTGGAGCTTATCTAACAAAACAATGTATGATAATGGTCCAAAATGAGTACATCAAATTTGTATGGTAGGGGAAAATATAAAAAAAAAAGTAAAAGAAGCAAAATTCAAGAGAAATTTTAAAAAAATTATAAAATTTGGTTAAAATTTTCCAGTTTGTTCATTTTTTCAATATTTCGCATGAATTTAAATGTATAATCTTTTTATTTCTAAAGATGTTCGGTAACTAAAATATTTAATAAATATATCTGTTTAATAAATTTGTTTTGTTCAAATGCACTCATATATATTACCTATATTCAGGGCTTGACATTAACTGTTTTGACCATCCGTCACTGTCACTAGTAGTTGTTCAACATTACTAGCCATCGCCATTTTCACTATTCCACAATTTTGTACATTTTATATGCATAAATTTGACCGTGGCATGTTAAAATACTTGATTTAGAAGTAATGTCCACATGACACCTTATTCATTTACATTTTTGTGTCATGTATGACTGTGCTCAGTGAGCATGAGCACATATATTATGGTTTTAGTTTGTATTGCAATTAGTTATTATTACACTTGACTTTTCAGGGCTCAAGGATGACCTTCACAGCCAATCAGTCATTTGGGGCGCCCCCAAGGGGTGGCCAAGGGTAACCACGGCCACCCTTGTGTAAACTCTGGCCACCCCAATATGATTTTGCTGTTGATATTATAAATTTTAATTTACTGGCGTAAATTTAAAATATTTCAATAAATAAATAAATAGCAGCCACTAAATTATTGTGGATTAATTGGTGCCACTGACGTACCTGATTCACTGCCCATGCCCCTGCCCCTCCTCGATCGTCATTGACAGCACGCACACACCTTCAATAGACAGCAATGGCAATTGAATATTCACCTTAAGGTACATCAATAAAAGAAGCTGGATTAATAATATCGTGGCTCAAAAAGGAATATTTATTTATTCATTTTCTTTTCGGCTTAGTCCCTTTATTAATCTGGGGTCGCCACAGCGGAATGAACCACCAACTTATCCAGCATGTGTTTTACGCAGCGGATGCCCTTCCAGCTGCAACCCATCTCTGGGAAACATCCATGCACACTCATTCACACTCATACACTACGGATGCAAACTCCACACAGAAATGCCAACTGACCTAGCCGATGCTCGAACCAGCGACCTTCTTGTTGTGAAGCGATTGTGCTACCCACTGCTCCACCGTGATGCCCAAAAAGGAATATGGATAAATGGTATTATTAGGGTCTGTATAGTGAGTATGTGTGTCTGTATATACAGTAGTAATGTCTTTTGTTGTGTTTGTTCATTTGTTTGTTTTAATAATTAATTCACTAATCTTTAATAATTTTAGACATGGCATATAAAAAATAACTTAAAAGATTGTTATGTATGTATATGAAAAGTGTTTTTAGGCTAAATATTGATTTTTATTTGGTTTGCACATGTACGTGCTGAAATATTTCAAGGAATAAATTGCAATATTTCAAGAGTAATGAGTTAAAACCACATTATTTCATTTACCAGAAAAAATATATAACATTACACTGAGTTCATTATTTTTTGGTGTGCCCCAAGATTTGGTGTGGCCTCTTCTGGCCACCCCTAAGAAAATTTTCTGGGGGCGCCACTGCGCACTAGTGAATACTAAGGCAAATCAGCAGTGTTTTTAAATGCGCTTAAATGTTAGTGGGAAATGGACGTTTTTATTACAGACAACACGAGGGTGCGCTCAAAACAATGCAGTCCTGTGTAAAATGTTTGATCACTCACCAGCTTACATAGGCTGAAGCAGGGAAGCATCCCTACGCTGTTTATGAACCTGGTGCCATGAACTGAAGCTTAGGAGGATACTTAAGCTTTATTTTGTTTGATGTCTGATATGCTTTTAATTGATTAAATTAAACTTAACCGAACGATATTAAAGTGATGTTTACACCATATCTCAATGAGCATAAGCAAATATACAGTATTGTGGTTTTATTGCAATTAGTTTTTATTTCACTTGACTTTTTAGGGCTTAAGGATTTACAAATCTTTCTGTAGCCACACCAAAAGTAAATACATACATATTTCTTAGCCAAGAAATTTAAATAGTGCGTCAAAACGAGCTAAAAATAGCTGTATACATGCACTTTTTATTCAACAAAACTTTTCTTAAGAAAAATTGACATTTAAAAAAGAATTATCGTCATGCATCTAAAACTATGTTTAGTTATCTATAGATAATTTTTGAGTTAATGTCATATTAAAGCAATGTTATTGTAAAGGTTTATAATAACCCATATTAACAAGAAAAAGAAAGCAGATGAATAATGTGCGGTAATAAAAGGATGATCACGTGCACGGTTAACGATACGCAATTAATAATCTGTTCAAAGAATGGTTGAAGTGAAACCAAAGAATGGTTAAAGAGCCCCTATTATGGGTTTTTGAGAATGACCTTCCATGTAGTGTGTAACTTAGCTCTAAGTGAAATATCCAGCTAAGGCTTAAATCTGAAAGTGTGCCATGTTTAAAACTATTGATTCATCTATAAAAGAGTCGACTATGAGTCTTTAGCTGTGCCGGCATGACGTTGATACAGAACTTAAGCCCCGCCCATTTGCTGCGCATGCAGACCCAGGAAAATTGAAACCCCCCAGCCATAAACACTGTAGAAATAAAAAGAGTAAGACAAACACTGTAGCAGATCCCGGTTAAATCATGTCACATTGACGCTGTGCTCTAAAGTGTGAGAAAGTTAGTGTTATTTTCCCTGCCCAAAAATGAGGCTGTGAATAGTCAGTGGTTCCAGTTTATTTTTGCAAAAATACCTTAACATTATAGCACCAGCTTTGTCAATCTACACGCTTACAACGGAGGATTTGTCTGCCATTTGTAAAAGGAAGGATCAGAAAAGACTATTGGTGTATGGGACTTTGTCAGAGCTTGACAGGAACTTTACAGTACACAGTTCATGGATCAGTTTCTTCCTCCGTTTCACAAGTGTAAGTACATCATGTGCCATTGGGCCATCCTTATTGTTTAACTCTGCTTTTTAAGAAAACTACAATTTGAAAAGGTATTTTAAACAGCCACAGTGCCTAGTGGGAGCAGCTGTCTAACCCACCACAGCTGAAATCAACCTGTATTTGCCAAGTTGGCGGGTGTTAATGTCAAGCACTGTCTATATTCACTGTGAAATAGATAAAAGTATTTTCAAAATAGGGTGTTTCTATAGGTGATTGTAGAGTTTCTATGCAGAAATTCACTAAGGGCACTCCAATGAGATTGCATCATACTTATTTACAATTACAATTAGCCGGCAGACTTGAGACACAGATAGGAGCTGACTGCGACGACAGGGTTCGAGTCCGGTTACAGAAAGCAGGTAAAACAAAAACAAAAGACAAAAAATAAAATAAACAAGTAAATAACAGGGTAAGAACATGGTGAAATCTGAAAATGTGGTAAAAATCCAGTGGCCACGAGGCCTTTTATTTTTCTAGATGGGTTTAGGGAAGAGGATGGATGGATGGATGGATCGATCGGTCGGTCAGTCGGTTGGTCAGTCAGTCAGTCAGTCAGTCAGTCAGTCAGTCAGTCAGTCGACAGCGGTGGATCCTCTGGTGGATTTATGGGAGAACAGCAGGCACAAATGGCACTCGTAATAAAAATTTGAGATCTGAAAAAGCGAACACAGCGGCCACTGGTGGGTTTATACAAGAACAGTGAGTTCAAATGTCACTCACAAGACAAATTTGAGATCTGAAAAAACGTACACAGCGGCCTCTGGTGGATTTATACAAGAACAGTGAGTTCAAATGTCACTCACAAGAGAAATTTGAGATC
Source organism: Danio tinwini (assembly GCA_903798205.1). NCBI lineage: Eukaryota > Metazoa > Chordata > Actinopteri > Cypriniformes > Danionidae > Danio > Danio tinwini. Next base: position 4,427,478 of record CAIGQZ010034999.1, on the reverse strand, counting down.
TGAAAAAGCGTAAACAGCGGCCTCTGGCAGATTCGCGAAAACAAAAACTGCAAAAAACATACCTTCTGGGACGTATTTTGCGCTCTCCAGAAATGTATGCAGGGATGCATATCAATAATGAGCCTGGGTTGAATACAAGTCAATGCAAACATTAGAAAAAAGGAGTATTTCCATCCTGTAGTGCGAACATTGTGGAATATGCGACACATTTGCTGTAAACGGTGGAAATTCGATTAAATCTGCTGTGTTTGGTGTGAACCCAGCTGCGTTGGCAAATCAGAAAGGAGAAAACATGCACTTTGGTTTAAGTGACCACACGACTACACCATTACCGGAGTGTTGAAAAATCTTCACCCTGGTCTGAGTTTTCAGAAAGTCTTGGTTTGTCACCCAATACTGTGTTTTCATGTGAACAAAACAAAGGGCCCCTTCTGGCCTGGGGCCAAAAGCATTTGCCTGCCTTGCGGCACCTCTGACCGTTTCCCAGCACTCCAACATCAGATTTATTTCATTATGTTTGATAAGATGTACTTAGTAATTCTAAAGAACTCTCTACTTCTATGAAAGTTTTTATTTGTGTTTTTGTTTTCTTATCTAGTCATTCAGTTTGGGATGGTGACCTTATTCGTGGCTTCTTTTCCGCTGGCTCCTCTCTTTGCTCTGCTGAACAACATCATTGAGATCCGCCTTGATGCCAAAAAGTTTGTCACGGAACTGAGAAGGCCAATTGCTGTACGAGCAAAGGACATTGGTTAGTATCTAAACACTGCTTTGCCATCGTATATATTATTGTTTGCTTTGGCTATGACCTTTATTCAGATTAACAACTACATAATATATACAGCTGAAGGCAAAATGAGTAGCCCTCCTGTGCAATCTTAATTCATTTTCAAATATTTTCCAAGTGGCGTCTGCATTTCTGCATCTTTGCCAGTACGTAATGTTTGCTTGTTATTTTCTAAGAGATTAGTATTTACTTAAAGTGCCATTTAAAGGCTTAACTAGGTCAATTAGGCAAGTCATTGGACAACTGTGGTATATTCTGTAACCAATCAAATAATGGGGCTCATAATATTGAGCTTAAAATGAATTAATAAAGACTGCTTTCATTCCAGCCGATCTAAAAGGAAATATTATTTTCTCCAGAATAGAAAATATTACATGAAATACTGTGAAAATGACATGATTCTGCTGAAAATCACTTGGGAAATATTTGAAAAAGAAATGTAGAAAATGTACAGAAAACATTATAAACCGGATCACCTAAACAAGAGTGCTGCTTTTCATAATATTAACACAATTGCAAATGTGATGTTATTTTTCTTAACTCCTAAGTATGTTTGTTGATTATTCTTCGATATTAAGTGAGACTGAGGACTAAATGTTTATTTACACACACCGGACACTTTATTAGGTACATTTGAGTACAGTGAACTCATTGTCATGTTCAAGAAACTAGTGTGAGATTATTTGCCTGTTATGACAAAAAGGCATTTGCGCCCAAAGAATTGCTTTCTCTGTAAACCCTAGAGATGGTTGTGTGTGAAAATCCCAGTAGATCAGCAGTTTTTAAAATACTCTACGTTCAAAGTCACTTAAATCACCTTTCCTCCCTATTTTGATGCTCTGTTTTAACTGCAGCAGATCGTCTTGACCATGTCTGCATGCCTAAATGCATAAGTTGCTGCCATGTTGTTGGCTGATTAGAAATTTGGCAGTTAGACAGGTGTCCCTTATAAAGTGGCCGGTTAGTGTATTTATTTATGCATTTTACATCAAAGGAAATAATTTCAAACGTGAAAAAAAATAAATGAATCACAGAATTCAGGCAAAAAAATTTGTGAAATTTGACTATTTTTGGGATAATTAAGTCAAATGTAGTGCTGACAACTTCAATTAAGATATGCACTAGTGTCCATGAATAATACACAGCAAAAAGACTAGTTAATTAGTGTGTGTGTGTGTGTGTGTGTACGTGTTTTTGTGACAAATCAGGACACAAATCTGTATGAGACATGGTTATGACACAGGTATTACAAAAAGGAGGTGAAATACGAGGACATTGGTGACGTCCTCATTTCTCAAAAAGCTTATTATTGTTATTATTATTATTTAAAGCTTAAAAGTCGCATAGGATGACTTTTTTCAGAGAGTAAAGCTGTACACTGTCTCCTGTGATGGTTGGGTTTAGGGGTAGGGTGGGGTGAGGGCAATACAATATACGGTTTGAACAGTGTAAAATGAATGGAAAATTATGTAATGTACACACGTTTCACAAAAACAAATGCTTGTGTGTGTGTGTGTGTGTGTGTGTGTGTGTGTGTGTGTGTGTGTGACATGCTTTTCGATTACTAATATTTTTAGGTTTTTTACCATTAAAATACAGTTTAGAAAATCTTAAAATGGAAAAAATAGTAATAATTAAATTATTTAAACACCTAATGGTGGTTTTAAAATGTGTCAATTTAATTTACAACTAAATATTTTAATCACAATATGCTTTTTGTGTAATTTCTGCAGTGTAAAGATGGATTTTGTTGGTGATTCTATTTGATTGATAACAGCCCGGCACTGTAAAAAATATTGTTCCCCGTTTTGTGATTCATGTTTTTATTATTTTCATTTATTCATGCTTTTGAATTGCATTGTGGGATCATGATCTTTCTTCCAACACTTTTGATGTTGACAAGTTTGAAAAAGTGACTTTTATTAGCATTTGAATAGTTTGATGTAATATATCGTCTGGGTTTGGTGTTGGAAATTACGATACAAAAACCTTGTACATTTACTGTTATTTTACAGACGTATTTCTCTAAATATTATTTATTATACATTATATTATTTCAAACTCCTAAAACTGTCACTTTGTTAAACTGTAGAGTTGAATTTTCATCATCAAAAGTCGACAGAGCAGAGATCAACATCCCGTAATACAATTCACAACCCTAAATAAACAGAAAAAACTGTAGATCATGAAATACGGAGCCTGTTAATTAATGGATATTTTTTACTCGTTAACTCATTTTATTTTAGAATTTACTTTGACAACATTTAAGTTTTAACTAATTTGTTAGAAAGCTTAGAGGTTAGGAAGCTTGGAAAACAAGTTGCCCTTTTATAGGTAAAAAAAAAATGTCTTTGGAAATTAAATTAAGGCTTAGCATCTCACTCCTTAATGGGAAAGTAAATTTATTTGACTGATTTGGCCTTTCAGAGATGCAAAGGCCTGATGTCACTTAGGCTTTTAAGCATTTTATTGTATCTCCAGGTCACCTTAAGCTGTAGACAGAGTGGTTTTCTGATGTCTCTTAAATCGTTTCATTGCTCTAGCTTTACTTGTGATTTGACAACATGCAAAGTTAGCATGTATTTAAAGGGATAGTTCACCCCCCCCCCCCCCCCCCCCCCCCCCCCCCCAAAAAAAAAAAAAATTACTCACTATTTACTCACCTTCATGTGGTTTGAAACCATTTTGAGTTGTTTTTTTTCTTCTGTTAAACACAGAGAAGATATTTTGAGGAAGGCTGGAAACCTGTAACCAGTGACTTCCATAGTATAACAATATTATCCAAATACTATGGAAGTCAATGGTTACAGGAAGATTTACTCACCCTCAAGTGGTTTAAACCCTTTAATGAGTTTCTTTCTACTGTTAAAATCAAAATAAGATATTTTGAAGAAAGCTGGAAACCTGTACCAATGACTTCCATAGTAGGAAAAACAACTACTATGAAAGTCGATGGTTACAGGAAAATGCACTCGCTAATGATTTAAAACCGTTAATGAGTTTCTTTCTTCTGTTAAACACAAACTAGTATATATTTGAAGAAAGCTTGAAACCTGCAACCATTAACTTCCATAGTAGGAGGAAAAAAAATACTATGGAAGTCAATTGTTACAGGTTACAGGAAAATTTACTTACTATCTACTCACCCTCAAGTGGTTTAAAAACCTTTAATGGGTTCTTTTTTCTGTTAAACACAAAAGAAGATATTTTGAGGAAGGCTGGAAACCTTTAACTGACTTCCATAACAGAACAATATTATCCAAATACTATGAAAATCAATGGTTATGTTTGTTACAGTGCACTGAATTTAATCTTTGTGAAAGGTTTAAAAAGGAAAATCAAGTAAAAAATTCCACATCTGTGATGAACTATCTATAAAGATCCTTTTTAAAAGATGGAAAGAAAACAACATTAAAACCTTGTTTTACGGCTGCCATTTAACGCCATCTAGTGGTAACACGAGGTAATGCATATTGTTATTGCGCAATTAAAGGGACAGTTCACACACACAACAAAATCCTTATCTACTCACACCCAAGTGGCTATAAAACTTTGAGTTTCTATCTTTTGTTGAACACAAAATGATAAATTCTATAGTATACACGTCTACATCTCTAAATATTAGAAGAGTTTCGGCTATGTGATTGGCTGATTAGATATTTGCATAAAAACAGTTGAACAGGTGCACCTAATAAAGTGAGTGTATGCATGTTTGATTCATCATTTATTTTTTATTATCCAGGAATCTGGTACACTCTTCTCAGAGGACTCAGCAAAGTGGCCGTCATCGTCAATGTAAGTCTTTTGTTCTACAAATAAATAAGAGCTGACCACTTTTTCAGAAGTATTCATCTTTAGTGAGTAATTTTATCCCACAGATTGAGCAGAGCTGTGCTGTCACATTTTATTTTTTAGAATTATTTAAAGTTGGTTGATGAAGCAAGTGGTTAGCAAACTGCCTAAAAAAAACACTTCAAAATTCATTAAAGGGATAGTTCACACAAAAAAATGACATTTCACTACCATTTACTCACATTCAGGTGGTTGCAAATGTTTATGAATTTCTTTCTTCTGTTGAACACATAAGATATTTCGTCATTAGTCATGTGTTTGCATATTAAAAGGCTTGAAATGCCAAGATGTGCATGAAGTTTTTAAAATTGTGCATAAACCCTAACCCGAACACTATCCGATAAGAAAAAAATATGCATAAAGTAAATTGGAAACACATTTATCAAATAAATTACAGCATGGGTGGCACAATGGGTAGCGATGTTGCCTTACAGCACGAATGTCACTGGTTCGAGCCTCAGCTGGATCAGTTGGCATTTCTTGGGGTTTCCTCTGGGTGCTCCGGTTTCCCCCACAAGTCTAAAAGACATGTGCTATATGAATTGAATAAGCTAAATTCTCCATAGTGTTTGAGTGTGTATGGGTGTTTCCCAATGATGGGTGGCAGCTGGAAAGGCATTTGCTGTGTAAAACATACGCTGGATAAGTTGGCGGTTCATTCGGCTGTGGCAACCCCTGATTAATAAAGGGACTAAGCGGAAAAGAAAATGAATGAATGAATGAATGAATTCCAGCATGCGCGTCAAAAAAAGTCACGTGATTTCAATTTAATAGATCATAACAGATGATGTGTGTGGATAAAAATATGTGTGAAGGAACGGCATTAATGAACAAACTAATGGATCGACCACATTGTAAATACTGTATCTGAAATGTTGATTTGGTCATTCTAAAACCCCTCAGCCAAAAGTCTGTCAACAAAGTGCTTCATTATCATCACCTCCAGAACTGTCTCGATTGGCTGCGCTCCCAGAGCGTTTTACACCTCTGAAAGTCTTTATAGGTTCATTGCATTTCATCTTCTCAGGTGTAAGTAAGTTATTATATAAGAATAAGAAAGGGTAACACTTTACATTTAAGGCTTCATAATTTCATGAACAAACGCTTTAATTGTAAATCATGTTAGTAAAGAGTTAAAAAACATGAATAGCATGGCAATTTTGGAGTGTTAAATTTAAAAGATTGGCTTCAACTTGCATGTTATTCATGTTTGTTAAACATAATTTAACATGATTTATCAAAAAGGGCGACACGGTGGCTCAGTGGTTAGCACTGTCGCCTCACAGCAAAAAGGTTGCTGTTTCGAGTCCCGGCTGGGTCAGTTGGAATTTCAGTGTGGAGTTTGCATGTTCTCCTGGTGTTGGCGTGGGTTTCCTCCAGGTGCTCCGGGTTATCCCCACAGTCCAAAGACATGTGGTATAAGTGAATTTATTAATCTAGCCCCTTTATTTATCAGAGGTCGCCACAGCGGAATGAACCACCGGTATAGGTTAATTCAATAAACTAAATTAGCTGTAGTGTATGAGTGTGTATGGATGTTTCCCAGTACTGGGTTGCAGCTGGAAGGGCATCCGCTGTGTAAAACATATGCTAGATAAGTTGGCGGTTCATTCCGCTGTGGTGAGCCCTGATAAATAAAGAGACTAAGTCGAAAGAAAATGAATGAATGAATGCTTTATCAAAAAAGTCTCACAGTGGCTTCTCCTGACACAGAAAATTCAATTTTTTCTGTGTATTTGGCAGCAGTTTATCAGAAAGTGAAGATTTTGTTCTCTTCAACTTATTATTTACAAAATTGTATGTGATATTCCAGTTTTGTGAAGAAAAAAAAAATCTTTTAATGTAAACATTACTATTGACATCCATACTATGAACATAAAAAAATACTATGGATGTAAATAGCCAATATATTCTTATGGCAAATTCATAACTTCGTAATTGGCTAATTCTTATGAATTTGTACGATCTCATTCGTATAATTTAGTACAATTTGCTTATCCTCCAGTGACGGTTGGGTTTAGGAGCAGGTTAGGTGCCACGCCTCCTTTTAAAATCGTACGACTGAAAGCGAACAAATTAGCAACTAAACTGACAAAACGTTAAATAGTTACGTTTCCTCATGAGATCAAGCTAAAATTTTTCCCCTAACATTATTCAAAATATCTCCTTTCATGTTCAACAGATGAAACCGACTCAAACTGGATTGGAACGAGTGACTAATAAATAAATTATGACAGAATATTCTTTTTTTGGGGGGGTGAACTGGCCCTTTAAGAAGGTTTGCCCAGACCTATTATATTATAATAATTATTATTCTTGTGTGTGTCTACTCCTCAGGCATTTGTGATCTCGTTCACCTCTGACTTTATCCCGCGGCTGGTCTATCAGTACATGTACAGTCCAGATGGTACCCTTCATGGTTTTGTCAATCACACGCTCTCGTATTTTAATGTCACTCACTTCCAGCCTGGCACAGAGCCCATGGAGCCCATGCACCTGGGATACCGAGTGGACACGTGCAGGTACTTGGCTAAAGTGATTGTGTTTTTGACTAATGTGGTTTCTGATTATATGTTATACTCTGATTGTTTTCATTACGCTCTCCCTAGATATAAAGATTACAGGGATCCTCCATGGTCGGACACACCATACGAGTTCTCAAGAGAATTCTGGGCCATTCTGGCGGCCCGCTTCGCTTTCGTAATTCTCTTTCAGGTCTGTGAAAACCATATTTATTTAACACTACATACATGATCGCTTACTAGATCAGTTATTATCGGTGTTGGTGAAAGATGCTTTTGAAAGTAATGCACTACAATATTGGGTTACTCCCCCAAAAAGTAACTACTCAACCTGACTAAAGTCTTGTCGCCCATTCAATTTATAGGAACAACAAACAATAACTTGACTTCTAGTTGAACATTTGGTATCAGAAGTGGCTTATATGAAAGGCAAAGGCCTCTAAATTATGCTTATTTTACCAAAATAAAATATGATCAAGTCTTGATTATGAATTATTTAGGACAGTAAGGTCTGACTTTACTCAGACAAAACTCTTGTCACTCAACAGAAATAATTTACAGTATAGAATATAAAGTCATGATGCAGTGGAAAAAGAATGAATATTGTGTTGAAGAAATCGGCTTTCCTTTAAACAGAAATTGGGGAAAAAAATAAACGGGGCTTAATAATTCAGGGGGGCTAATAATTTACACTTCAACTATATATAATATTACACGAGTAGCAGTGTGATGTGGCTGTATATCAGCAATGGTGGGAGACGTACATTGGCTCGAGGCCGTAGGCAGTGTCTTAAGCAGGTCACACACCGGATGCGCCGCTCGACGACACGTCGGTCACATGACGGTTGGAAGTATCGCACACCAGACGCGCACATACGCACGCTATTCAAAATAAAACTATTGAGATGGCGCTCTGTGGTGCGGCAGAAATATGAACAGTGTCATGAGTCGTAGATGGGCACAGCGGACAGTCGCTGACTTGCGGCGCCAGTTTGCGTACTCTGATAGAAACCTATGTTTAGAATTCTAAAATACATGGTGCTGCGTGGCGCATCCGGTGTGTGACCCCCTTTAGTGCCCACCACCAGTGCCAATATACAACTGTATCGCACTGCTACGAGTATGATATTGCATTTATACAATAGTTCAAAGGCATAATCATGTGTATAAAAAAAGTCAAACAAGGAGAGTCTCAAAATTCTTTTGTACAAGGAACTGCATGCTTTAACCATTTATTCACATCTGCAGCTGACGTCAGAACAGCAGAAACCGTTGCCAGTTCACACATGTCACTTTAGAGCTAGTATTTGAATAGTTCTCTAGCGTAATGTCTAAAGTGATGACAAAACAGGTGATTTTTTTTTCTCTCACATTTTTAGAATATAAGACTGAACAGCATGAAATGCCATCAATCACAAAGATTTCCCAGTATTTCTCTGTTGCAATAGGGAGATCACAGTAATTAACGCTGAAAAAACCAAAGCAAAACAAACACTACCGGTTTCTGTGGCATAAATACAGCACTACAAAATACAAAAGAGAGAGATTGACTCTGAATCTCACTTACCTGATTTATAATGATTAGTTTAGCTGTAGTTGGAAACTTGTCTTGAGAAAACACTGAGTTTTTTTCCTTCTAAGGATTATTACACGGTCTTTGTCGCCATCGTGTGGCAGAATGTCAACCGTCACTTTCCTTGGTCTGCTCAGACAGACTGATGGCGGCCGATGCACTGAAATAAACTGCATAGTTGTAATCTAAATTCTCGCTTAAAAAGCCTCAAAAGTACATTGTTGTCCAACAGTGGATAAGTGCTGTTATTTGCAGAATATCGCATGGCTATCAGCCAGATTCAAGAACCAGACAGAACTGTTGAGAAAAAAAAATGTGTGTGTATGTATGTATGTATATGTGTGTGTGTGTGTGTGTGTATATATATATATGTGTATATATATATATATATATTAGGGCTGTCAATATTAGCGCGTTAACGCACGTGATTAATTTGAAATATTTAACGCGTTTTTAAAAAATTAACACATTTATCGGTTGCATGGTTATGGTGTTTTTTTTTATTTCCTGTTGTGGTCGACGTGTGTTCAGGGCCGGCACGCCCATAGAGGCGACCTCCTCACTTTCATCCGCGACACCCACCCCCTCCCTCCCGGTCCTCACTTTTGCATTTTTTTAATTTTTATTTCCTGTTGTGGTCGACGTGTGTTCAGGACCGGCGCGCCCATAGAGGCGACCTCCTCACTTTCATCCGCGACACACACCCCCTCCCTCCCGGTCCTCACTTTTATCTGCAAACCGGTAAGTTTCTATTTCACTTTCGGGTGATCACTGTATGCCTACAGCGCCAGTTCAGCTTGCTCCGGCCCTGTGTGTGTTTAATGTGCAAAGAAATATGGATAAAGGAGAATATGGATCCATGTAAATGTACTCAGTGAAGGCGCCAGATGATGTCGCAAGCTGTCAAAGACAGCCCATTCCTCTCTAAGTTGATTCCAAGCGCCCTCAAATGTATCATTAAGTTTGACATGTTTTCACACTGCACGCAACTTTTGTAAAGCGTCTGCTTCACGTTGATGTGTCAGAATCCTTGATTGAGAAATAAAGCCATACTTTAGAACGCTTAAAGCAAATTTGATTCGATCGTGCATGTTGATGATCTGAAGAGAGTGCGCTGTTCTCTCTCTCTCTCTCTCTCTCTCTAAGGTTCTATCTGACTTTTTTGTCAAAATTGAGTTCTTGATATTCTTATTAAATGACAACTTATTTACATTATGGGATGTTTTTTATAAGTTGTTTACATTTTAAGACCTTTTATAAAAAAACAAACAAATATTACACACTTACTGTTTGTTATGGAATGCAAAAACTTTGATGCTCAATATCTCAAAATCATTCAGAACGCAGACAGAACCTTATAATTTCAAGGTGAGGAAATGTTAAGGAGGACAAAGCTAAATTGTTTCTACTTTATGATTAAAATTCTCAACTCGCAATACAACTTTACAATGAATACAATTGTTTGTATTTAATAGTTTATTATTATAATTTTTCAATTTCTATATTTGCAATGCCTGTATTTTGGATTTTTTTTTTATTCGTGATTAATCATGATTAATCACACAAAAAAGTGTGATTAGTTAATTTTTTTAATCAATTGACAGCCCTAATATATATATATATATATATATATATATATATATATATATATATATATATATATTCATTCATTTATTCATTTGATTCGTTCTAACAGAAGTGTTGTCTCTCTGTCCAGAATGTGGTGATGCTGATGAGTGACTTCGTGGACTGGCTCATCCCAGACATTCCCAAGGACATCAGCCTGAAAATCCACAAAGAGAGGAACCTCATCATTGAGTTGTTCATGAAGCGGGAACAGGGAAAGAAGTACAGGAACACCATGAACGACCCGAGCCCTCAGCCACTGCGCTCGCGGCCCAGTTCACAAGCATAGTCCTGCAGTCCGAGACCCAGTGCTGCATTCACTCAGTCCGGCCACCTGCTCAGACAGACGGGCCTTTAGGACCACCGCTGACAGGAGCAAAGAATGTTACACGGCTGCCAACTCATTCGCAAACCAACAAAAAAAAAAAAAATGGCACAACAAGAAAAAGTTTTGTTTTATCTGAATTAAACTCTCTATTGGATCTTTTTCTATCCGCTATATGCAACTCCTGCAGGTAGGTTTGTTTTGGAAAGAGGGCTCTCGTATCATTTTATTTGTTGACTGACGAATATTGTATGTTTGGCGTTTATAGATAGCTGACGATTATTTTATTTGAAGATACAATGCTTTTAAATTACTTTTAACACTGACAATACATGACAATGTAACGTTTACGTTATTATTAGGATAGGGTCTGGCAACCAACTCGTTTAAAGTGCTTTTTAAATTCATTTATATCACATTTCATTCAGAATATTTCTGATCAAGTGAAATAGCAATGCGGTTTTCATTTTTAGGTACTAAAGTAGGCTAGTTCTGTTATTTGACTGTCTGTTTAGCATTTAGCTGTCTTTATATAGCCTATAGACATACAACACAACAAATATATTAAAGTATCTACAACTAGGACCTTTTCATTATTATTATTATTATTATTACATGCGGTAGAGTGATTTTGACGAGTGATCTCTGGGATTTATTGCCAGCATGCAAACGCTTGGTTTTTAGGTTGTGGTGAGGAGGAGTATGCTGTATATATATGAACTTATGATGTTCAAGAGGCCTTAATATTCAAGAAAACGTGCTGCGGTTATGAATAAGTGGTCATATGGATGGAGTTTTTTTGGTGTCTGTCCTAAAGTTTTCTCTCGTCCTGATTCGTAATGGCAGTAAAGATGAAAAACGTGTTGCATGTGTCTTCCATTTTGTGTATGTGCGTCTAAAAATGTTCTAATTAAAATTAATATAATCCAAATCTGTTTATTTGAACATAAAGCATTTTTATATATCGCTTATTTTTTCGATCTCATATATATTCACATGCCCGCTCTCCTTCAGAGGCCTTTGTTTTACCTTCATTACAATGTAATCGCTTTTTTAGACTGTTACATCCTCCATACTGTTGACCTCTGTGTGAAAAAAGCAACGTCTTCTAAATGTCCTTTACGTCATTACAGAGTTTCAGTTTTTCACACCGCTAATGGGAGGTTTATGACTGTACTTTTGCTTTTGAATTGTTTCTAAAATAAATATGTCCTGTACATTTGGTTGCATATATTTATTTACTCATTGTAAGGCCATGTTGTCATTTATGAATGAAATTCAATACACATTTACTTGTTGCCGCTTTGTGAGTTCAGAGTGATTCTGCTTTGGGGTCAATGTGGAATGTGGAGCACTGGAATAAGAAGTAACTTCAGTTCATTGTTGCGAAATGTGATTCATTTCAAGAATCGATTCTTTTGAATGAATCATCAGCTGAATCATCACTCGAACGTCTTTCACCAAGTCCTTCAAGTTGAATACAGTCTTCTATTCATTTTGCTTCAGTTTAGTCCCTTTATTCATCAGGGGTCACCACAGTGGAATGTACCACCAACTTATCTAGTATGTTTTACACAGCAGATGCCCTTCCAGCTGCAACCCAGTACTGGGAAACATCCATACACACTCATTCACACACATACACTACAGCCAATTTAGCTTATAGTGCATGTCTTTGGACTTGTGGGGAAAATGGATAACCCGGAGGAAACCCACGCAAAAACGGGGAGAACATGTCGTGTCATCGCACCAACCGGGGCATACCATACAAGGGCAAAGAGGCGGAGCGTGAGCGGAGCTACAGACATTTGAAACACTTAAAACTTCATTACCTGCGACTCGTTTGTGTTCTGACCACATGTGCTTGGTTGTACACTATATCAATAGTGTTTAGACTCTTAAAAACACTGTTTCATAAGCAACGTCATAAGCACAATGCTTAGTGTCTCAATGTATTACACATTAAGCCACTATAAGCATCGTTCTTATGTTGTTTTTCAACAGGAAGAAAGTGCGAATTACTTTCAAACACTTCGGATATAGTCTGTGTTACTAAATGCATAGATGAAATCCAGCATAACACTGTATGACAACGCTTCAGATGACTGTTCTAGAGCCTACAGCTGATAAATCTGTCAGATTCTGGAGTGCATTACAGGTCTAAAGAACATTATAGATGATAAATGAGCTTAAATAAAACAAATACACTTATAGAGATGGTATATAAGTATATAATTTCACTCACCTGGGTAACGGAGGCCATGTGAATGGTTTGTGAGCACAATTAAGTAAGTGCACACAGCATGCCATATCATCTGATAATTGTAGGAAATAATTCCAAAAGGCAACTGACTGTGTAAAGCCACATAAAACAACACAAAAATACGATGAATAAACCGAGATAAGCGGCTAATCAGCTGAGGTGACAAGACGGCGACCAGCGAGAGCTAGCTGTCACTCAAGTGGCCACGCCCTTAATTATGCAAACTTGATATAACCTAATATAAAGGAAATGGGTGAGTATTAAAAAAATTCACCCCCCTCAGTTGTCACGAAGAGTTGGCTATATGAACCAAAATCGTTCTTTGTACCAGGGTGTAAATACCTTTTTTCTGCTGTAAAGTTGGCCATTTTAACAGTGGGCTCAACAGAAGTTTGCTCTATTATGGAACCAGGACTAGCGGAATTTCGATGAATTGCAGTTTCAGTTACTTCCGTATGGGCTACCCGAGGGAGAGCGGGAGGTTGCTACGTTGGGGCAACGTTGTGTGTTTGTTGGGAAATTGCTCAGATTATCCTACTAATGTTCAAATATCATCACACTGTTGAATCTAATAAAGTGATTCAGAAGAACAGTTCTGAATCACGAATCGGACACCGCTTAGCAAACGATTCATTAGGCTTCAACATAAAAAAGATGCCATTTCTGAAACAAGTAACCCTAAAAGCGAAATACATCGTGTCGTTTTGGTCTCCAGCAGCAGATCCTCTAGAGTCCAGAGCAGAGCAGCAGGGTGTCTTCAGGACGCAGGAGAGAGAGGGAGGGGATTTCAGTCCTCGCTAAACTTCAGACCGAGAGTTGAAAGCGAAAGCGGAGATGAATCGAGCGGCAGTGCCGTGTTAGCATTCAAACATGGACAAGGGAGGATTCAGAGCGATGTTGCTAGAAATTTCCGACAAACTTACAGATGATAATGTGACCAAATTAAAGTTTTTGTGCACAGGCATCGGCAAGAAAAGACTTGAGAAAATCAACAGCGGGATTGAACTCTTCGAGTGCTTGATCGAAAGAACTTCAATTGGGCCCGAAAACACTGATCTTTTACGAGAACTTCTGAACAAAGTCGGTCAGAAAGTCCTTATTGAAAAAATAGACGATTATGAGAGGCAAACGACGACAAGCCCGGCTGGTGGTCTGGACGCGAAAGAGCGAGGTTTGTACCTTACACCTTGAAATTTATGAAAATCTTATGTCTGTCAGTCAGGTGTAAGTTAGCCTAGTGTAGTTTCCACTTAACTTACTTACGTGTAACCTTATAAACTACTGTAATTTTGGACGAAACAGTGGTTTAAAGTCAGAGTAGGCCTTATTTAAACGACATTTCTGTGTATACTGCTGTTTTGAGTCACTTGTTTCACTGAGGTGATGTTTACTCTCTGCTTCCGTCTTGTCACGAATATGTGAAATGCTTTGTGGCAAGCCGTGTCACCATTTACTCCTTTAAATGAGTAAGTTATATTAGTAACTTGTAACCTTGTCACTAATAATTATTGATTATATTCATCCCAACGACAGGGGTTCCATTCTTATATTTCATCACCTGAAACAAATTAACCGGAATAACCTTAAATGGGGTTTGTCATAAAAACGGTACACTGCATTTAACTCTGCATAAATGATGCATTATTGCAAACCCACAAGCTACATTTTAATGAAACCTGAGAGATTTATGTCCCTCTCTTTAATGCCTATACCCTTAAGGCTTTGACGCATCAAACAAGTAGAAACGCATATGAATGGGGTACTTTAATTCAAATAGTTTATATCAGGGCCATTTTGGTTATAAATTTCACTTTAGAGTTCGGCCATAATGAGAATTTTGTTAATTACTTTTCCACCACTATTACTAAAGGTATGAGTTCCGTTGAACACAAAAGAAGATATTTTGAAAAATGTTGGAAACTGGTTGACTTCTCTCACTCATTCTGTGGAGGTCAATGGTAACTGTTTTCAGCATTCTTCAGAATATCTTCTTTTGTGCTCAACAGATGAAATCATTTGACAATATTACAATATAGCAATTTGTTACGGTTAAAAAAATGTGTACACAGTTTGTAAATGGTTGTAAATTACATGGTTTGTAAAATAAACAGACTGATTTATTTGTAGGATTATCTTTTCACAAGTAACCCGAGTTAAAAACAGAAATAATTATAAACATGAGTGCAGGGCTAAGCTGTGCAGTCATGAACTGCCACAACAACAGCAGCAGCAAACTGAAGGAATTTCCAGAAAGCACGTCTTGTGAACACCAGCAAAGCTGAAACAAATGCACAGTACCTTATCTCTTGTGTTTCACGACAAAAGAAACTGACAAGAGATTACTAGCGTGAAGAAACTGCAATGTGCACGTTGAAATGCTCCTTAAAGAATGTGTATGTGTGCTCTTATCATGTTCTAGACAAACCTTTAAACTCCACCTCAACGCACACACACACACACACACACACACACACACACACACACACACACAC
>CAIGQZ010034999.1:4389270-4408124 GCA_903798205.1 Danio tinwini | reverse complement strand
ACCGGCCCTCCAGGAACGAGTTTGGTGACCCCTGCCATAGTTGGTAGATCAAAAGGCCCGCCACAGCTAGAAAAAATCCTAGAGGAAACACTGATATGTACAGTATATATTATTATGGTGTAATGTCTCGGCTGCATATTTACAAAAAAAAAAAAAAACCTTTGCAAAGGGTAACCAAAAAGTGGTACGGTTTGCTTTTAGATACCTTTTGACAGTGGAAACAGCCATAAAAGCGTACCGTACTGTACCACTCTGTTGAAACAGGCCATTTTCGGTAACTTTTGCTAGTGGAAACAGCTATAAAAGTGTACATACCGTACCACTTAGTGGAAACAGGCCATTTTAGGTACCTTTTGACAGTGGAAACGGCCATAAAAGCGTACTGAACCAAACTGTACTGTACCACTCAGTGGAAACAGGCCATAAGAAGCAGCTGATTTAAGACAGCGAGAAGCTCTGTAGGGGTGTAACAGTTCTGATACTGTATATTGACCTTATTCTAGACATATGAGTGGGAGCAGCCATTGAAATCTTTTTTGGCTTCACTTCCATTGATTTTAAAATGTAAAAATAAAACTGCTTATTATGACTCTTGATGTTGCAAACTGACATTTTCTCATTATTTTATTCTGCTTTTTATATGTATAGTCCAGAACACACTGGTTTGTAGAGCAAGTCGTTTGACCGTTTATTATTCCTAGTCATTTCTCCCATAAGCTACTGAATCTGAAGTTCTAAAACAATCACAAAAACAAGTGCACTTGTAGAATAAGGTCAATAGGCTGGGGAAGAACCAACCAACATTTAATTCAAACTTTCTCTTATCTCTTTATAGAGAGAATCAACACGGCAACCGAAGTAGTGGTTGAGCATCTGGGTAAAAAGTGGCCCACCGTTGGAAGAAAGCTGGGGCTTCAGCAGACGCAGCTGGATGGAATCCAGGAGAAGCACAGCCGTGATCTGGAGGAGCAGGTCAGAGAGCTCATCAGACAGTGGATGAAGATCAAGAAGGAGAACGCCCGAGTGGAAGATCTCATTCAAGCTCTGCGAGACTGCAAACAGAACCTCACCGCTGATCTCGTGGAGAGAAAACTCAGGGCGCTTTAAAAAAAAAATTATAATAATAATTACCATTTTGTGTTTTTTTGGAAGCTGTTGGGGAAAAAAGGAGAGAGCTTTGTGTAATGTGAATTTCCTTTATTTTAAGTGCAAAAGAACTCGTTTACAGATCTTCCTGAAAAAAACATGCACAGGTTTTATTCAGGGAAATGAATTAGATAATATATTTGTACAGTGTAATTATATTGCAGGGTATGAGATATTGAATAATAAGTGTCTTAAAGGGATAGTTCACCCAAAAATGATAATTTACTCACTATTTACTCTACCTCAACTGGTTACAAACCTGTTTCTTTCCTCTGTTGAACACATTCTACAGAAAGCTGAAAACCGGTAACCATTGACTTCCATTGTAGGAAAAACAATCACTATAAAAGTCAATGGTTTTGAACATTTTTCGAAAAATCTTCTTTAGTGTTGTGGAAAGAAACTAAAAGGTTGAATATATGATGACAATTTAGATTTCGGGGTAAACTATCCCTTTAACAGTAACTCTTCTCATTTACCCTTTAAAAAGCATTAGAATGGTAGCGTCTTTAAAGAACACTGTTCCTGTATTGACTGATTCTGGCAAGGGATGTCTGACACTTAATGAATGAATAAAGGGACCAATGATGCTTCAACAGGCCTTTCTTTGGTTTGATCAAGCACATTTTGAACTATTTATTCTACACTTCAGTTACAGAACCAGAACCTGTATTTACAAAACCATCTTAAGACTATTAAAAAAAAAAGTTTCTAACATAGGTGTTAACTTTAAGACTCGCAAAGAATTTAAACTACCTTGTAAATCTGTGAAATCTTAAAAGTACTGAAGAGGACAGACACGTATATAAATGCATCCTAAATGATACACTAAACACTTATTCAACCAGGAAGTATGAGTGAGTTTAATGTCATCCCAAATGTAACACTAATGTTTATTATTATTATTATTGTTTATTTTTACTAAACAAAATTTCTAACTGTTTCCAAGTCCACATTTAATGGTTGTAATCCATTAATTATTTTCCATATTGGACAATAACAATATATATTTTGATATCAGTTGTTAATGCTTCTGTATTTAAATGAGTACCCCAACAATGACTGTTACCACAAAAAATAGAGGGTCCATTAAATAGCATAACCTACTTTCGGTGGGTGATAATATTTGGCAGCCAAAAATTCGGCACATCTCTAAAATCAACACACTTCTAGATTTTCACTTTAACATTCTGCTGTGTGTTTGTTCCCCTGATGAATAAAGGGACTAAGTTGAAGGAAAACGAATGATGTAAGATCAAACACACAGTGGAATGAACCGCCAACTATTCCAGCATATGTTTTACACAGCGGATGCCCTTCCAGCTGCAACTCAGTACTAGGAAACCTCCATACGCACTCATACACTACAGCCAATTTAGTTTATTCATTTACCTATAGCACATCTCTTTGGACTTGGGGGAAACCCATGCCAACACGAGGAGAACATGCAAACTCCATACAGAAATGCCAACTGACCCAGCCAGGACTCGAACTAGTGACCTTCTTGCTGGGAGGTGACAGTGCTAACCACTGAGCCTCCGTGTCACCCACGCTCCTAAATCAATATAGAGTTTAAAAAAAAGTCAAGAGCTTATCATCGTTACTGACACATTTTATTTCGATTAGATATAATATAGTTATCGCCCTACATGGTTGCCAAATGAATGAAATTAATGACCAAATAGTACATGTCATTAGCACAACCACATTCACCATCAGGAAGAGCTGGAATAATACGTTAAGGTCATCCCAGTTTGCATTCTTATGCACTATTTTGCACCATTTTTGTAGTATAAAAAGCTTAAGTAGTGCACTGAGTCTGATCGCACGAGGAAAATGTAACTACAGTTGCAATCAGAATTATTCAAGCCCCTGATTTATTAGCCCCCCTGTTTATTTTTTTACCCAATTTCTGTTTACCGGGGTTTTTTAACACATTTCTAAACATAATAGTTTTAATAACTCATCTCTAATAACTGATTTATTTTATCTTTGACATGATGACAGTAAATAATATATGACTAGATATTTTTCAAGACACTTCTATACAGCTTAAAGTGACATTTAAAGGCTAAACTAGGTTAATTAGGCAGGTTAGGGTAATTAGGCAAGTTATTGTATAATGATGGTTTGTTCTGTAGACTATTGAAAAAATAAATAGCTTAAAGGGGTTAATAATTTAGACCTTAAAATGGGTTTTAAAAATTAAAAACTGCTTTTATTCTAGCCAAAATAAAACAAAGAAGACTTTCTCCAGAAGAAAAAAATATTATCAGACATACTGTGAAAATTTCCTTGCTCTGTTAAACATCATTTGGGAAATATTAAAAAAAAAAAAAAATTAAAAGGGGGTTCAATAATTCTGATTGCAACTGTGTTTTACATTTTGCCAGTTTAGTGGCTAATTCATACACCTTCAGCTGTACAAAAATTGGCATGAGCAAATCCCACTAAATTGTATAAACAAAATCATACGAATTAGCTACTAAATCAAAAAGTTACGAATTACCATGAGACCGTGTTGGCAATTTCTCAAAAGAATAAGATGTATGGTCACTTTATTTTGATGGTCTGTTTGTTGAATTTAAGTTACATTGCAACTAATTCTCATTAGACTATGAGTAAACTTTTTAGGTTGGGGTTAGAGTTAGGGTTAGTGTAAGTTGACATGTACTTACAAAGTTTCTTATAGTCAGTTCAATGTCTGTTGAAGGAGCAGTATCAACAGATATTAAGCAGACAGTCTACTAATACTCAAATGGAGCATAAAAATAAAGTGTTACCAGATATTTAAATAAGATGATGTACTTGATGATGTCAACCATAAAAAAGTAGTAGTGTGGAATAAACACTACATCAGATTGTATATTTTCTTGCACAGATGGATGGACTCATGAAAAATAATTGTATGCATTGGCCAAAACTGATAAGCTGAAGTCACACCAAAGCGACAGCCAACAGAGGATTCTCACAATTTATGACAGCATAGCAGTCAAAATAGGAAAAATGAGCTTGTGTATAGGAAAAATTCTGGACCTTTGTGAGTGAGGGGTGGGTCTTTCGAACCACCCGAAAAAACAAATACTATGGATGAGAATGGCCACAGGTTTCCAACATTTTTCACAATTTCATGGTGTTCAACAGCAAAAAGGAACTTAAAGAGGTTTGTGACAAGAAAGCGTGAGTAAATGATGATTTATTTTTTTCAGTTTTGGGTGAACTGTCTCTTTAAGTCTTATCTCTGTTCTCAGCAGCTTTGTGAACAGGTTTAAGAGAGAACTCCTAGTGTGAAGATAACATGTTTTGTGAATACAGGACCCAGTTTGTTCCATCTACATAAATCTTCACACTGAAACAACGAAATGATTGTGCAAAAACCTGACGAAGCAAACCCTGACAGAAGTATGTTCAACATGCTCCAGCATGTCATCCTGAAAGATTTGTGGAGAGATTACTGTATTTGTGAAGAGTTTGAGTCATCCATTTGATTTATCCCACACCGCTCGAGTTGCCTGCATTTCCCAGAAGCACTCTAAGCCCAAGCAACACAAGTACAACACAATTTTAAATATGATTTTGGAGAAAAAAAGATGAATGAAGATTAAGAATCACACACTACTAGACCCCCCAGAAACACAGCTCTTGTTGCTAAAAGACCCATGCAATGACAAACAAAAACAATAGGTGTTCCTCGGACACATTCATTCATAATCTGAAACTTTTAAGACAAGGGGAAAATACCTACATAGTGGGTAGCACGATCGCCTCACAGCAAGAAGGTCGCTGGTTCGAGCCTCGGCTAGGTCAGTTGGCATTTCTGTGTGGAGTTTGCATGTTCTCCACGTTCTCATATATTTCCTCCAGGTGCTCCAGTTTCCCCCACAAGTCCAAAGACATGAGCTATAGGTGAATTGGGTAAGCTAAATTGTCCTAGTACTGGATTGCAGCTGGAAGGGCATCCGCTGCATTCCTTCCACTGTGGCGACCACTGATTATTAAAGGTCCAAAGAAATGTGCTATAGGTGAATTGGATGAACTAAAATGGACGTAGTGTATGACTGTGAGAGTGTGTGGGTGTTTCCCAATACTGGGTTGCGGCTGGAAGGGCATCTGCTGCATAAAAAAACTGCCGGAATAGTTTGTGCTTCATTCCGCTGTGAGACCCCTGATAAATAAGGGGCTAATGCCCTGCTCACACTGTGAGATTTCAGCCGCGATTTTGTCATCTGAGACAAATTTGGGAAATCCTAAAAGATTCCTGAAATCCTGGGCTAAAATCTGTGATCTTTGATCGTTGGTTTGACATGTTCACAGACTGCTTTGTGCCCGTTGCGGTCAGATTTTCTCTCTGATGAAGTTCTGGCAGTGTCAGAAGATTTCAGACACTTTCCTGCAGTGACAACAGCTGCTTTGAGCGTCAATCCAAGAACCAATAGGAGCTCAGAATTTGATGACGTGATTTATGCGTCAGTTCAAATGACCGCAGGGAAATGTCAAAACTGTTTTTTCTTCCTGGTTTAATTATTGAGACACACTGTGTGCAAAATTGCCGCTACAGTTTGTTTACATTTGCTGTGAGGAATCATTTCAGAATGCGGGATAGTGAAAGTGTCGCAGGTGGATGATGTTAAACTCTGTAAGTTTTCTTTCGTGTTTGGTGCATCTTCATTGTCATTCAGTCTGACTTTATGATGGCTGAGATCATACAGTGTGTCATGAGAGCCATGTTCATGCAGTCTGACATGCTACAATCATTCAGGATTCTAAAAAAATCTCACAGTGTGAGCCGGCCTTAAGCTGAAGGAAAAATGAATGAATGAATCTTTTTACAAAATGAATTAGCATGTTAAAAAACACAAATTAAAAAGCATTATGCTGACATATTTCTAGCATCCTATTTTTTTTTTTACACAACATGTTTACGACCGGTTTACAAAAAGACTAACATGTTAAAAATAATACCTAAATAGTAGTTCAGAAAAGTGAGCATCATGCCAATGTTGTAAGAAAAAAAAGCAGAATTACATAAATCCCACAACCAGAAAACACTTCATTTAAAGCGCACATATTTTACCTATTTTTCAAGATTTAATAGAAGTCTTTTGTGTCTCCAGAATGTGTCTGTAAAGTTTCAGCTCAAAACACCCATCAGATTATTACACCTTTTAGAATATAGTAATGGTCTTCTCTGAACACAATGTAGCTGTTTTTGTAGCTTGTGCCCTAATGCTAGTTCTCCCTGTCCACCGTTCCTATGTGCCTGTCAGAGTGTCTTCGTCTTCGGCTACGTCAGATAAACAGCACAGTGACAGACATGAAGAAAGCAGATTTTATGTAATGTTTGTGAGAAACACACCAGTAAGAACTTTACCAATGAGTATTTGATGTATTTGTTGTGGAGTTAATTTAAGCCTTTCGATGAGTCACACACAATTTCGTTGCAAAGTTCACACAGACACACATCGGACACACACACACAGCGCGACCGTTTAACTTTGCACTGTTTTTACACGGCTAATGTGACAGGATACACGTTAATATCCACTGCTGTACGGATATCCGTTATGCTAATGTACAAAATAAACCTGATTGAACCAGGATTTTTTAATCAACTTTTTTATAATTGTACTGACATGCGGCTGTGGTGATAAAGTTAATACGGTAAGATCACTAATTCATTACAAACATGCACTGTTTTAAAAAGGTTTTAAACTTGTAAAACTTATTCTTGATCACATTTGATGATGATTGATGATCACAGAGAGCTGAACAGATCTTTTAATCAAAGTTACTTTGCGCACGTCCTGTCTTGTTGATATGATTATACACATTACAACAGAGACATGTTAATGCGTGGCTGTCAATAAATTCAATGGGTGGGGAAACCATATTCCTACATCACATTGCGGTCAGCCTCTAAATGGGAAGGATTTGTATCCTATTTTAACGTCGAAGAAAAAAAAAAAAAAAAAAAAAAAAAAAGAGGCTTATTGTGTGTTTCTATCACCTCAATATGACTGTGGACACACTATACCTACACACAGTTCTGTACAAACAGCTTACAAAAGATGATTTTCATCATAGGTGCCCTTAAACATACATAATTTTCCACCATGTCCATTCATGCAAATCATAAAACACCGCTAACGTGGCTAATTTAAAAACTCTACACAAACATAAGAATCTCATTCATGTTTATTTGGTGTTTTATTTTACATTGATTAGTATTGGCTGATACAGTAGATTGATGTAAAACCATGTTCACAGTGGGGCACATTGGAGGCAGAGCATGTGGAAATATTTCCCATGAGCACTCTCTCTTTCTCTCTCGCACACATACACACACAGAGGTTTCTTCCCCTCATACTCTGACAACAGAAACTTTCCTGCGCTCCAAATAAAACAAATGCGATAAATTAAGAAGTAAAACCATCCCACTAGATTCCAGAATCTCCTCCCAGATTCTTTCACAAAATATCCAACCATGAAAATTCCAAAGGGCGAGTAAGAGCCCGGTATATCAACTTTGTATATCATAAATCCATATATATCTTTGTGAAAACGTAAATATGCAAATGAAGAATCCTTCGGTTCAGAACTACAGGCAAAAGAAATGTTCGGTTTAACTATAACGATCTAACATATAACTCGAAATACATCAACACTCTAACATGTTCTCGTGAAGAACCTTAATATAAAGTCAGCGTAGATTTGATCAAATACTTGAAATGATTGCGATACATATCTGAAATGTGAAATACTAAAATAATAGAAGAAAAATCCAACTGCGGCGATTCACCCGCTTTTCCTTGGAACTAAATTTTCTTGCAGACATCAAAACGTGTCCATTAATAGCGTTTCGAATGGCGATAAAGGCACTGATCTTCCGTTAAGCGCGAGGACAGAGGGGAACAAACTACTCTGAAAGTCCTCTAGCGTGTCTGCGAAAATAAAGAAAACACTGAACTGTGCTTCTCTTTCTGACCTTCTATGAACATTGGATCCATCATGCAGTGCATGTGGTGCATGTTGTGTGTGTTTTCATCACGACTGGCGTAGTTGAGTGTGACGAACACAGACTTTAGCTGGGGGCTCGTCCGGGATGAGCGGCTCATCAGGATGTGATGACCTGGACGTAGTTAGCAGGGTAGAGGCCTGTTTCTCCGCTGGTCAGCTGACCTTTACACCAGCCCTGCTCGTCCTCCTCACCCAGCTTCAGCAACTCTTCTCCTGCACGACACAAACAATAATAAAAATAAAAATTCAGACACCTTCAACAATTCCCATATTTTCAGTTTGCTTCCTAATTTTGAAAATTGTAGTAAAATTGAAAATGACTCAATTAAATAATTGTTTTTTCAGAACAAATTCTTGTTGATTTTGACAGACACCTTCAACAATTCTGATATCCTCAGTTTATTTACTATGGTTTTGATAATTGTAATAGAATTTGAGTCATTTTCATTTTTATTACAATTTTCAAAACTATAGAAAATAAACGGAGGATATCAGAATTGTTGAAGGTGTCTGTCAAATTATTAAAAATAAATTTATTCTGAAAAAAGAATTTGAGTCATTTAGATTTTTTTAGAGCAAATTCTTTTTGACAGACACCTTTAACAATTCTGGTATCCTCACAGTTTATTCACTATAGTTTTGGAAATTGAAAAATGAAAATGGCACGCAATTAAATTATTTTTTTTTATAGTTTTGAAAATTGTAATAGAATTTAATTAAGTCATTTTCATTTTTATTACAATTTCCAAAACTATAATGAACAAACTTTGAGGACATCAGAATTGTTGAAGGTTAAAAATTAAGGAAAAATTATTTTGTTTTGAAAAAAATTATTTAATTATGAGCCATTTTTATTTATTTTCAGAGCAAATTCTTTTTGACAGACACCTTCAACAATTCTGGCATCCTCAGTTTATTTACTATAGTTTTGTAAATTGTAACAAAAAATAATTAAATTATTTTTGAACAAATTCTTTTTCGATAATTTGACAGATACATTAAACAATCATGATATCCTCGGTTTATTCACTATAGTTTTGAAAATTAAAAAATGAAAATGACTTGCAATTAAATATTTTTTTTAGAACAAGTTCTTTTCAATAAGTTATGACAGACACCATTTTTTTTATTACAATTTCCAAAATGCTAGTGAATAAACAGGCTATCAGAATTGTTGAATGTATTTATCAAATTATCGAAAAAGAATTTGTTCAGAAAGACTTTCAAGAGTTCACACTTAGATATGCTTGACGCTACTAACAGGTTTGGCATGCTGTCCCAGGAGAGAACCCTGAACTCGAGATAATTGAGCCCAGGGGTCTCGCCTGGTCTATAAGCATATAAGGGGGTCCAAGATCAGGAAGGAGCTCCCCCTGGTAAAGGGAGAAAAAGAAGGAAATGGGGTGGAAGGAAGGATTCTTCCAAAACGAAGGTAAGGTAGTAGGGCGAATTCAGTCAATTTGTTGTAAGCTTGAATCAATCTGATTGGATTATTGCTGATTACAGATGAGAGGCCAGCTGCAATCAATCACATCACATGCTCCTCTCGAAATTAGTTTATAAAACTTTACTTAATTTCAAGTCATTTAGATTTTTTTTTCAGAGAAAACAGACACCTTTAACAATTCTGGTATCCTCACAGTTTATTTAATAGTTTTGAAAATTGTATAAAAAATGACCCGCAATTAAATAATTTTTTTCAGAACAAATTATTTTTGATAATTCTGATATCCTTAGTTTTTTTAATAGTTTTGAAAATTTTATAAAAATGACTCGCAATTAAAAAAAAATTCAGAACAAATTATTTTTGATAATTCTGATATCCTTAGTTTTTTAAATAGTTTTGAAAATTGTAATAAAAATGAAAAATTTGTCATTTTTCAGAACAAATTCATTTCGATAATTTTTGACAGACACCTTCAACAATTCTGATATTCACAGTTTATTCAATATTGTAGGAGCCATTTGTTTACTTTATTTAAAGGCTTATGTTGCTAATCATGATTTCTTTCATTTTGGAGATGTGCACCCCCTGCAGGCCAGAGGAAGCTTAAAAGCCTGGGTGTGGCCAACTGGGGAAGGGCCTGCTGGGAGCACATGGTCTTTAGACCTTACCGAAAGTCTGTTTGGTGGCCAAAGTAGTTTGATTGTGTTTATTTAATATCAGTTTAAATTATCTTTAAATTAACTCTACATTAAACAGCAACAAATGAAGACTTGTCGTTTCATGTACAGCAACTAAAAAAAGCATCAAAACCCCTCAGCAGATATTAAGATGTGACTAATGTGAAATTCTGGGTAAGGATAGTCATAATAACTAGTTTTGAAAAGTCTCAAAAATGATAACGACTTGCAATTAAATTCTTTTTTCAGAACAAATTCTTTTTGACAGACACCTTTAACAATTCTGATATCCTCAGTTTATTTACAGTACTTTAGTTTTGAAAAAGTTTTGCACTATAGTAAAACTGTAATTGAAATTGTAATAAAAAATGACTCGCAATAAAATTTTAATAAAAAACGAAAATGACTCGCAATTAATTTTTTTTTTTCAGAATAAATTCTTTTTGGTCATTTTAATAGAAAGGTCCAGTGTGTAATATATTACAAATCAACCAAAAATTTACTTACACCACTATTATTATGGCAATATTAACAGTACACTTCAAAAATAATTTTTCTACTTTTTAATGGTTAAAACTTCACATTTAAAATGAACTGAATCAACACAATTCCTGAGTTTTAGTTTTATTTGTTTTATGTTCAATCCAATAAATGTGTAAAAACAATCAAGTTAACTTAATTTGTGTTGGGATGACATGAAGCAATTGTTTGGAACCCACCATTTTTTACAGTGTAGTTTCACTATTAGAAAAGTAAATCCATGGTCTTAAAAGTGACAAGTTGATTTTGCTTCAAAAAGTAGTTAAGTAATTCTGTGGTGTTATGTTCACTTAATTTTTAGAATTTCACACAGTTCATGTACTAAATAATTTTAAGGCAATGGGTTTACTCAATTATTTAAAGTAAAGTCAACTAATCACCTTTTACAAGGTACTTTGTTCACTTAAAAATCTCTCTTCTCATCTCTTCATGTCATCCCAACGTAAATCGATTAGGTAACTTAATGGTTTTTACAATTTTGAGTTGATTGAACATAAAAATATTAAGCTGTCCCCTAAAACCCCAAGAATTGTGTTGTTTTTGGGCTCATTTTAAATAAGTAGTTGGAACAAGCAGCAATAATATTTGATAAAAACCTGATGTCAACCAGAGTCTTAAACCTGAACTTCAGTATTTTCCCAGAATCAAGCATCTTCTTCACTTCCTGTTTCTACTTTTATCCCACAATTCTTTGGGTATAATGTGTCACAATTTACTTTACATTGGCATTCTTGGTTACAGTACATCAAATAACTATAGTGTCCTGTACACTAGTAAAAATATATATATATATGGTGTTGAATAATTTATGCAATTTTTGTACAATGGCGGTCAAAAAGACTATTTTTGAGCAAAATAAATACAGCTGGGCATCAGAGAACTCTTTAAAAACATAGTAAAACAATAATAGAAACAAAGAAAGAGTAGTGGAATATAGTCATAAAAATGGAATATTAATAAAATGTATGTCACAGGATTTGTCTAATTTTGCTGCAAGAGATTAAAGTCTGCATGTTCTCTGTGTCTGTGAATAAATGGTAGAGCAAAAATAGCAGGAACAGCAAGAGAGCAAACATCCAGTAAAGAGAAAACTGTTAACAAGAAGATAGGATAGTTCGATTTAAGTGTACTCATCCTCCACTTGTTTCAAACCTGATTGAGTTTCTTTCTTCTATTGAACACAAAGAAAACACAGCCATTGACTTACATAGTAATTTTATATAGATGTCAATGACTGTTTTTCCCCAACATACCTCAGAATACCTCATGTTGTGTTCATGTAATGAGTAAATTTTTATTTTTGGGTGAACTATCCTTTGAACACTTGGTATTTGAGCTCAAATAAGAATGTTTGAAAGATTTCTGGAGGATCATGTGACAGAAGCCTGGAGTAATGAAATGTGAAATTGTATGTCAGCAATACCATTTTTATTTTCTTACAGTTCTTAAAGGTGCTGTATGCAAGTTTTTACTCTTCTAAAGCATAAAAATGCCATACTATGTTTGCCGATATTTAAAAAACAAGCCTAGTGAACATTCTTGTTTATCTGAAAAACAATGCTGAAATCTGTTTTTCTGCTTTGAAAACGCAAGTTTCGTGCTGGAACGTCTGTCCTTGTTTTGATTCTTTTAACCCGCCCACTGCCACTTTAGCCAATTATATTTCAGCATCCCAGGTTGCTTTAATAGAACATATTTCATTCATTCATTCTGAAAGGCTCTCAAAGCATGTACCTGTGACCGAAGTGCGACCTCTGATGGACAGTAGTAGACTCCGCTTTGAGACGCAGATCCAGAGTTCCACATGAGGTTATTAATTAGCAAATATATAAATGTTACAAATGTAAACATTGGGCGAGCATTAGGTAACCCTGTGTCCTAACAACATGATACAGTCCGTGACGAGATTTGCTGTGATGAGCAATTTGGCTGTTTGCACCAGATGAACACCACAGAAAATTAAATACAGCCATTCAGAAGCACAGAATATGCAGTCACTCACGAAATGGTAAGTTTTATAATCTAATTAATACATATTAAATCTCTTTAACATTATTAAATGTGCATGCTGACTTACTGATATGTGTTGGTTTACACTGCGTCACAGTTCTAAAGTTCAATTTTAAACTATTTATTTTATTTTCATGATCTGAGGTGAACTATCTGCTGCTGATTTCAGTAGTATGGCAACAAATGTAATGTAAAATGGCATTCAAACTCACATTATTAACATTTAACACTGAATAAAGCACATGAGGTGTTTCTGAGGTGATCATTGCCAGTTTTCTGTTGTTCAGCTGCAATAAATAGAAGCCGTTTCTAATATATCAATTCGAGGTGTTGGTTAGGGCAAAAACTCATTTTAATATGGAAAATCTTCCATCTATCGCGTGCCGTTGCTTTTTTATTTAAAACATGGTTTAAATTGGCCTTAAATCAGCCTTTTGGCTTGATCGTCAGACTTGCTCCTGTTGGTCCTCAATCTGCCAACCTGCACTTGCGTTTGTTTTGATCCAAGAAAGCAATAGCTAGTTCAACCACT
This sequence comes from Danio tinwini, assembly GCA_903798205.1. Lineage (NCBI taxonomy): Eukaryota > Metazoa > Chordata > Actinopteri > Cypriniformes > Danionidae > Danio > Danio tinwini. Next base: position 4,394,755 of record CAIGQZ010034999.1, on the reverse strand, counting down.
GGGTGTCAAACTTACATACTGCACCTTTAATTTGGTCAAATAGATTTTAAGCGAGAGACAAAAACAAAGAAAGTTTACAAACAGCACAGAGTATGAATGAATATTTACTTTCAGCACTGGTTTTATCCTTTAATATATAAAACTGTGAAAAAATTTGGACTGACATCATCAGATATTTATGGGTTTACAACCATGAAAACAAACATTAGAATACTGGTTTTAGACAGAAGATTTCATATCAGCAATGACCAGCATATATGGTTCCAGGGATGTGCCAAGTAAAGCCTTGCAAAGTCAACACCAAGTTTCGCAAACACTGTAATGATGTTATTTGCAGTTCTCACACCCTTGTGCCTGTACAGACGCGTCTGCCATAAACCAGTCTCAGAATTGATCATACCTATACTGTTAAAAGGAGAGATGCCTGTCTGAAATATTAAAACGTAAACTTAAGGAACTTCACTATTCAGCTGCCTCCGGTCCCTACAGCAAGCTTGTGTTAGAAAAAAAAGAGTCACAGATTAAAGTTAGTGGACACCATAAACAATATGTACTGCTATATTTAGATTTCAGTCTTTCTACTTACTAAAAGCTATCGAGTAGTCATCTTATTAAAGATCAGGGTTCATACACATTTTTACTATCATGTAATGTCTACGTATATGTGGTAAATCATAAGAAAAACAATGAACTTTTAAATTTATTACAGCATATCACGCAACAATCTCTTTAGTTTCAATTTATTTTTATATCGATGTAAAATAGATGATGCCTATGCAGCACTGATAATGTGAGAGCATGTTTTTGGCCAAGAAAAAACAACTAACCTCTATTTCAGTATACAGATATTTGTCAAACTAATTTTAGATGATGTTAAAAGTTTGTTAAACTAGTAATAGTAGGTAAAACTACTTCTACTGTAAAGCCGCGAACACACTGCACTTTTCGCTCCATAGACTTCCAATCATTGTCATGCGAACGCGGCAGACCAGAAACGAGAGCATGTGCGACAAGTTTCGCATTTCACTGCATTCGAAAGTTCAAGCTTGGTGGATTCTTACCTGCAAAATCACATCAGGTCATTGCGTTAGACCAATAGAAAATTATTTAAAATAAGAAATTTAATATATGAAGCAAATTGCTCACTTTTATTAACGTCTTATCATATTGTTAAATGCAACCCGTTTTCGCAGTGTCAGAATTTCACAGAATTTCGCAAGCACAAGCTCTAGTGTGACCGCAGCTTAAGTTGATTTGGACTAAATGTAAACGTAATTTCCTTGACTTTTCCAAAGCCTTGTGGATTTTTAGTTTTTTCAAAAACTTTTCCAGCCCTGGAAAATGTCATGTCAAAATCCCATGACTTTTCCAGGTTTTCCATGGCCGTATGAACCCTGTAAGATGTATAAGGTGACTGATTGTGAAATAAAAGGGAGGAGCCATTGTGCCATCTCCTAAGAATGTAAAATAAAGATGTATAAAGTATTTATTTAACGAGTGTGAATCATCACCTCCTGAATGATATTATTAACAAGAATAATGCACCAAAATGAATAATAATAATAATAATAATAATAATAAAAATAATAATAATAATAATGCTAGAGCGCAGTGCAGATTTCATTTCTGGACCTACAAAAAGCTACAAAAAAAATCAATGTGTTACCTATTATTTCTTTGTAATTATTTAAGAAAGGAATTATTCAGAGTACAGTATAGCACATTTCCCCCCCCCCACAGAAAACTACTGTCACACTGAAATTGCACTGTGTACACTTACAAATATTCACAAAATATATAAAAATTGAAGTAAACGTGAATTTTTTCAAGTATAATGGCTATGGGTCAAACTTTGAAAAAGTCATTTTTAGCAAAGACATGTTAAAAACAAAAAGGTACACTTAGGATTTTGTTTTGTTCACACATAAGGAATGAATATCACTTTGTAAATCGTTTATAATTATATATGCTTGATTGTTATAATTGGCTTGGCATATAACTTGGCATGAATAACAGGTGTCAACAAATGTCCTAAATAATATAGTGGTCAACATATAAAATCAACACAATAAATAGAAATACTGAGTAAACCGCTAAATTTGATGAGTTATTTAGGAAAAAATCAGCACATGACCACCAGGTGTCAGTACTGGCATATCTGTCATTGCATGCTGTGTTTAAACTGCTCATGAATATTCTTCCTTTCTTATGGGGCTCATAATAAAAAACTAAATGAATCCTTCAATATATCTATATATCTATAATAGAATATACCACACGCATGCTAATTTAAAAACTCTCCGGGTGGATTCTGCTCTTCTATCAGTTATGTTCTGCTCTAGCAAAAATATCTAGTGAAATTGTCAGTCCTAAATGGACAGAATTGAAACACTTAACCTTTGAATTTTCCTTCATTCTGCATCACTATGCCTGATTCACAGCGAGTAGACCAAAAGATCTTTAGCATTAGAGTCAGTCCTGTCTCATAAACCCGCACTAAGCTGAATCCAAACTGCTTCCAGCCAATCAGAGTGGAGGATGTGCTTCCAACACTGGTCAAACTGATGCCATTAATTGACTTTAGTAAGTCTTTAAGTTTCAGATTAATCATTAAATGCAGATATCAGGGGTCAGATTCAGGAAAGTCTTCTTGAGAGAAAAAAAGTGCTAGAAGTGCAATTCTGGTAAAAGTGTTATTTACGTTTTCAAATCTTTAGAGATATATTAATAAACAATTAATAAGAGAATGCCATTTTAAAATGTTTTTCAACAAAAACAATGTCAAAAGCGGAGTCAGAATTGAATAATAAAAACAAGGCCCCTATTTGACTCATTTTCATAGTTATTAAATTCTAAATTTACTACTGAATGTACTAAACACTGGTTTGTTTCCAGTTTGTATGTATTGTATTAAAAGAAAACTGGAAGTTGCTGCATTAGAAGACATTTTTCGTATATAACAACTTGCGTGTTAGAACACAAAGACAAAACGTAATGTGCGCAGTCATGTCATCTTGCTTTTGAAGGTGGGAGATCATCTTCACTTGCACTTCTTGGAAGTTTCGCTGATGTTTTCCATCAAGGATGGTCGTCATTCAAATGTTATATACGAAAAAAAAGTGACAACCATCCTTGATGGAAAACATCAGCAAAACTTCCAAGAAGTGCAAGTAAAGATGATCTCCCGCCTTCAAAAGCAAAACGACATGACTGCGCACATTACGTTTTGTCTACGTGTTCGAACACGCAAGTAGTTATATACAAAAAATGCCTTCTAATGCAGCAACTTCCAGTTTTCTTTTAATATTTGGAACCAGTTTATCAGGAAGTGACGATTTTGTTCTTTTGGGTGCTTCATTCGCAAAAGTTTCATGCGATATTCCAGTTTTGCGCAACAATTTTATTTGTACCTTTGGATAATAACATGGATAAGGTTGCTTATGAAGGGTCAGAGAGCTGTTGGATTTCATCTTAAATCTCTTAATTTGTCTTCCAATGATGAACACAGGTCTCAGGAGATTAAAATGACATGATGGTAAGTAATTAACAATTTAAATGTGTGGGGTGAACTAACCAATTACAAACAAAATCAAAGATAATCATTAGGCTTCAAATGGAAACATTTACCTCGTCTCATTACTCTCTTCAAATATAACAACTTAAAAATCATTCTGTGCTCTGCTAGTTTTATTTATTTTTTTAAAACCTAGCACAGTCATACTGTGAGTTTGTGTTTTTTCTTTGTCAGTTTACACTAGTTCTAAAGCAGTTTCATGGGTTTTGTGTAAATGTGAGGAAGCGGTCTCAACTAAACCCATGTAACGTGTGGTTTACAGTTTATTAAAGAAAAATCACACACATGCTCACATGCTTTAACTAGCAAACCCCATTTCGTTTTCGTCTTTTCAGCAATGCCTTTTGAAAGAACTGCACTACCATGCACAAAAAAAAGACATCGAAAGAGCAGAGAAAAGGGGTTTGATGAATCCACAAGCCACAGCCGGCCATTCTGTGTGTTGTTTGTTCATGTGTGTGGCATTAATAAGCATTAGTAGGGATTAATACCTGCTTTAAAGCTCAGCTCATCAGCCTCCTGCCCAGTGTAATCATACAGCGCTCTAACGCGAACCCCGACTACCTTCTCCTCCTCGTCCACCCCGTTGGCCGCAATGTACTTTTTGGGGCTCTCTTCATCAGACCAGTCCGAGGAGTAGTCTTTACCAGCCCTGCTCGAACAGAAGGAGACATCAGAGAAAGCCAACAAAGTCATGGAGGAATCATTCCAACAGAAGATTAATTTGGTAAAGAACTGATCTGTGACAGTTGAACTAAAACAATTGAAATGTTAATACTGATAGAAATTAAGTGACATGTCAAAGATTATCAGAAAAAAAAACATTTACAGTAATGTACAGTTTAAAGCTATACATATTCCATCATCAGCATAATAAACTTGCAGTACACTTCCTGGCAAATGTCTTGTTGCCTACTCAAGTTTCAGGAACAGCAAACAATAACTTGACTTCAAGTTGATCATTTGGTATCAGAAGTGGCTTATATGAAAAGCAAAGGCCTCTAGATTATGCTTATTTTACCAAGATAAAATACGATCATGCCTTGATTTTTTTTATTAAATTAAGAAAGTATAGTCTTGCTTTGCTTAGACAAAAGTCTTGTCACTCAACAGAAATAATGTACAGTATAGAATGTAAAGTCATGGTGCAGGGGGAAAAAAAATAATATTGTGTATGACTCCCATGAGGTTGGACAACTGCATCCATACATCTCTGCAATGACTCACATAACTTATTAATGAAGTCATCTAAAATGGCAAAAAAAAACTGCGTTCTTGCATGACTCCCAGAGTTCATCAAAATTCTTTGGATAATGTCTATGTCTGGTGACTGGTCTGGCCAATTCTGGAGCACCTTGACCTTCTTTGCTTTCAGGAACTTTGATGTGGAGGCTGAAGTCTGAGAAGGAGCACTATCCTGCTGAAGAATTTGCCCTCTCCTGTGGTTTGTAATGTAATGGGCAGCACAAATGTCTTGATACCTCAGGCTGTTGATGTTGCCATCCACTCTGCAGATCTCTCGTACGCACCAATACTGAATGTAAACCCAAACCATGATTTTTCCTTCACCAAACATGACTGATTTCTGTGTGAATCTTGGGTCCATGCGGGTTCCAATAGGTCTTCTGCAGTATTTGTGATGATTGGGATAACGTTTAACTGAGGATTCATTGGAAAAATCTACCTTCTGCCACTTTTCAAAATGATCAACTAGAAGTCAATTTATTATGTCTTGCTCTTACAACTGGAATACATAACAAGACTTTTGTCAGGTGGTGTATATGCACACTGTTAGATTTTTGCTCTATATGGCACATGCATAATTAATTTTTTTAGGACTGATTAAATTGTCTAGATTGATTTGGCAGAAAATAACTGCTCAGCTATTTGTGGTGTATATACTATATATAT
>CAIGQZ010034999.1:4365524-4381071 GCA_903798205.1 Danio tinwini | reverse complement strand
TGTGTGTGTGTGTGTGTGTGTGTGTGTGTGTGTGTGTGTGTGTGTGTTTGTGTTGTAAGAAAGTTGGATAGGAAGGGGGGGAAGGATCTGCCATTAGGGAGAGCGATCCGACATTCCAGAACCCACTCATGGGCCTTGCAAAGACAACAGCTCATTCACACACAACCCATTAGAAATTCACCACCCCTGGAGCCCGGGGCCCAAAACAACTCTACGGTTGATGACCCCGCAGCAGTGTTTGGGCCCGTAAATATCATACGTTTTCTAAACAAATGTTAGCGTACTAGTATGAAGCCTGGTGTTTGTCTCGTAAACGTCGCTGCTGGTATTTTGGGATGCAGCAAATGTTATAAACACAACAGCATTTTGGAGAGTGGAGAATTTCGGTTCTACCTCAAACTGCGGCCAGTTCATGCTCATGCCGGGGCCGTTCGTGTTCCTCCACCACCTGAGGTCCTCCGTGTCGTTAGCTGCGCTGATGGTTTGGCCGAGGTCTCGGTACAGGGCTCGGAATCTGCATGGGGATTTTCCACATATTCAGTCAGGACAGGTTTTATTTGTGCACAAGGAAGTGCATGTTAAAAACACAGCCAACACAAACTTTAAAGCTAATATAAACATAACATTTATTATTAGGGCCAGACAGAATGTGTGGATATTTTTTGCTATTTCTGCTGAAAATTTTGTAAAAAATCTGCAGATTTATGCAGAATGATTTTAAAGTATCACAACTAAAAACTTAATATATGAAATAAAGCATACATTTTTAACTTTTATTTAATGCATACAATGCAAATTCAATTAGATCCACTTATTTGGTAAACAAAGCAAGTGTCTTATATAATATCTCTACTAAAAAGAAAATATTACTTTACAAACTGTATTGTAAATAAATCATATGAACATTTTCATCGTACTGTTATTATATCACAATAATGTTCATTCGTTCATTCATTTTCTTTTCGCCTTAGTCTGTTTATTAATCAGCGGTCGCCACAGCGTAATGAACCGCCAACTTATACAGCATATGTTTTACGCAGCGGATGCCCTTCCAGCTGCAACCCCTTGATTGGGAAACATCCATACACACTTGTTCACACACATATACTACGGAAAATTTAGCTTACCCAATTCACTTATACTGCATGTCTTTGCACAGTGGGGGAAACCGGAGCACCCGGAGGAAACCCGCACAAACACGAACAGAACATGCAAACTCCACACAGAAACGCCAACTGATCCAGCCGAGGCTTGAACCAGCGACCTTCTTGCTGTGAGGCAATAGTGCTACCCACTGCACCACCGTAATGACACCCATCACAATAATTAGTCAAATTTATTTAAAAACTAAATAAATATAAATTTACACACATTTACACAAGTTAATACATAGACTCAATGATGGGCTAAAAATCTGAGGAAATCTGCAAATTTCTGTGCGAGCTGATTTCATGCAAGCCTACTTATTATAGATCATACTTTTTAAACAGAAAACCAAGAGGAATGATGTAATTTGCGGGTAGGGTGGGGGGGGGGGGGGGGGGCAAATGTACCTTGACGGGTGCAACAGCTTCTGTGAATCTTATATACCCCTAAAATGTGCATGTAGAAATACATATACATAAAGAGGTATCTCTGTGCTTGCAAAAGAAAAGGGTTAATAAATGGGTTATTGATTAATTGTTTTGGATGTATAAGAAAGCAATGTTAAAAATGTAGGAAAAAAAACATCTCAATTTTGTTTAGTATTTTTTTTATAATTATTAAAATATATTTTGCTGAGTGTTTTTTTTTTCCTGACTGGCCGTCAAACAAAAAAAATTACACTAAAACCTCCAGTAGATAAAGGCAACTTTTCGCCTTTTCAAGTGTTTGACTGAATAATTCATTCAAATGATGGCATAGGAGCCAAATACATTACAGATATGCTCACTGAATACAAACCTAACAGGTCACTCAGATCATTAAGATCAAGTAAATTAAAAATTCCAACAGTTCAGTCAAAGCAGGGTTAATCCGACTTCGGTTACTATAAGGCAATGTGAATATATTTGTATAAATGTATTATGTAAAAACAATAATAAAAAAAATTACACCATGAATGCAGGTAACCCATTTGGTAAATTAAGTATAAAGATTTCCCTTTATGGTTATTGCCCTAATTAGAGTTTAGATTCTCTTCCCGAGCCTTGACCTGACCCACAAGCTGGGTCGGGCTGATATTTTCTGCCACTATCTTCAGGCTGGGCCAGGCCGTGATCAAGCATTTGTATGGTGTTTTTTCATTACTTAATTAGCCTAATTGGGTGGAGAGCTATGCCATAATTAGAAATATTATACCAATATTTTAGCAAAGTCGGCCTAAGCGACAACTTTATTTTTACAATTATTATACAGGGTTTCTGCAGATATCATAAATGTCAAATTGAAGACTTTTAAAGACCTTTTTAGGACCATTAAGTATTAAATTTAAGACCTATATCATAATATCAAAACTAAAAAAAAAAAAAAAAAAAACATCTTAAGACTGATTTATACTTTCGCTGGTGCCGCTGACTGTGCGCACACCTCACAAATCGGGCGAGGCTTTTATACTTGATGCGTTCGCCGTTGTGATATTCCTTAAAACGACAGGGTGAAGTCAAAAGAAACCCACCGTAAAGTCTGACGTATAAACAGAGAAGTAGGAAGTTTATGGAACTACGCCATATCATTAATATCATTTAAGATTAAAACTAATTATTTTTTATTATTTTTATAATTTATTATAATGATTATAAAGATTTTTATAACAATTCAAGATTTTTTAAAAATCAAACTTTGATGCATCACTTGCTTTTGTTCATATCTCAGCCAGTTCTACTTATTAAAGTTAAATAACAATGACAAGAGAAAATGGGTTGCTCTACAATTATATTTTTTATTATGGTAAGAATAAAAGCAAAAAAAAAAAAACTTACTAAAAATACAGAATTTTTTTATTTTGCCCACTCAACAATTCACACATTACTGTCTACTACAGTTACTGTCCTATAAAGGCTAAAAAGGCAATAATGGTCCAACATTCCTGACCATTATCACCAATGAAGCCCAGAATTTAGGCATCAGTATATTGTAAACTGATAGGTTCATATATTCTTTACCAGTTATCAAAGACATAATTTGTTACTTAATTTTAGTTTGTAGCTATTAACCACACAGGTCTTCACTTTTGCCATGGCATGTTTTTTTTTTTTGTTTTTTTTTTTAAAACACACTTATCCCTTAGGTTTTTCCAAACTTTTACAAAAAATTTCCTCCTTTCCCACTGCTGTTGCAATTTTTAGCCAAGAATTATTGGTCATCTGGTTATCTCTATGATGATCATGCATGGACGGATCATAAAGATGTCTGTACAGTCATACCTGTTTCAGACAAAATCTCTATAAAGCGATTCATATTCAACTCAAATCAAACGCGGCACCAAACTGTTCACCCGATATCTGTTCACTCTGCCAGCCAAAATCATGTCACGGCCACCAAAAGCTAGCCTCTGCAAACACAGCGATGACATTACATTCGCCACGCGCACTAGGCTCAATAAGAGAAAGATGATTAGCAATTGCATGCTGGTCTCATTTGTAGTTGTAATACCGCAAATTACAATAGGACTAGTGAAGTAAAGGACTACAACACCACGAAAACCAAGCAACAGCAACAACAAAAAAATTTAAATGAGCTTTAGATGTAGCATTACATGGACATCTGAAAAATAAGACCTGTGCAAAAATATTTAAGACCTAGAACAGCGAATTTAAGACTTTAAGACCTTAAATTTAAATTTTTTAATTTTCGACTTTAAGACTTTAAGACCCTGCAGAAACCCTGTTATAGATGTTTTAAGGCTGTAAAACCCCTCACTACACTATCATTACATTTTCACACTTTTGTGAACACATGAACTTGTTTAAACACTCTCAAAGTTCAACCCTTCGTAGAAAAAAGTATTATAGAATGAAACCAAAGATCAAAACTGGTTTTTGTTTCTGAGAACGTCCTTTATAATAGCCCACGTATAAAAAAAAAAATAGTCGGGTTTAAATCGGGCTCATAATTACATTTAATGTGTCAGACCTGGTCAGGTTCGGATACAAAGTGCATGGGCTTAGGTAGGGTCAGGTTTAATTTTTTTGGGCCCTATCTATGCTCTAGCCCCAATGACAAGCTGTTGAACCCTAAAGGTTTTTTTTTTTTTTTGCTGTTTTTGTACCTTACAATGCACCAAGAGCAATGCAAGTCATAGAAACTTTTGGGTAGGCGTGGGTCAACACCCTAGCAACCCCATAGTTACATACTAAATCTACCCAACACAGCTTGCACAAGCACCACTCTTTCATTTTATTTTTTAATTTTAACAATTTTTTTTTTAATCGAGTTTCATAGACACTGCTACCAAAACAAAAGCAGCAAGGCACATTAAGTACCATGGAAATTCAAAGAATGAGGGAGGGATAAAGTAAACACAAAGATTCCTGTACATGAAACTAAACTATATGATTAGCACACAGCTCAGCAGCAGCCCTAGCCCTGTAATTACAGCTCAACAAGAATAAACAATTGTGCAAAACTGCAGAGACAGGTTTGGAGGGTGTTGTTTTTGTTGCTGCAACACGTAACTCTACGCTGATAGAGCTTCCATCGAAACGCAAAAACGTAAGAAGGTATTTGTTCATTGATTAAAAGACAAAAGAACAGAGTTGCACTAGCTTTCAGCTTTTTCTGAAGTGACCCTAGTTAATGGTCAACGACATGCTCAGAATTCCTCATTAAGCAAACATGATGATAACAGAGAGCATGGAAAAACAAATAGGGACTTCGAAATGGTTGACATTCTTCATTTTTTAGCTAAGAGACACATAAATGAGCAGAAACAAGAGCCTGAGGATATTGAAATGGCCCTTATAAATCAGGACGGACACTGTGTAAAGTTTGAAACACAGATCTCTCAATTTCTATCACATCAATTCTCATTGCACAACTCACATATGTGCCTGTCAGTCTCTCACTGGCTCCATTTCAAATTCTAGTGAGGCTCCTTACAAGACAGCACATTTAGGCATCATGACTGTTTAAGACATTAGAAACTGAATTTGCCTCCTTATGAGATAATCAAATACACAGTAGTATGTTTATACCATAAGTAGTATGTTTATTCAAATTAGCCATTCAAATTAGCAAGTAACTCAAGCAAATTTTACACCATTTTCATGATTATTATTAAATTCTTAGTTCAAGCTACTATTCTTAACAAACCAGACCTTACTCATTAGCAATATGTAATATTAAGAGTCTAAAATATTATAAATGTTGCTTTTCCGATTGTTCAAGTTGACTTAATCCTGAACATTCTCACTCCCCACTCATCACATACTGACAGTTCAGATTGGTCAGAACCACTTGGCATAATTTAACGGACAGGGTAGCAATTTTAGAGTTATTTTTGGCCAGGCATAGTATTTATTCTCTTATAATGAAAAACCTCTGGTGTCAATACACAATTGCTTTAGGCACAGGGATTTCACTTCTTCAGCTTTGACTGTGAAATGGTATGGCCGCTTGTGTCTCATCACTAGGGCCAGATGGAATCTGCTGACATTTTTTGTTATTTTTGCACAAACTTTTGTTAAAAATCTGTTGATTTATGCTGAATGATTTTGAGAATATCATAACTAAAAACTTATTACATGAAATAAAAAGTAATACCTTTTATTTAATTTTTACAATGCAAATCCAATTAGATCCACTTTATTTGGTAAGAAAAGTATGTCTCCCATATAATATATCTATTAAAAGAAAGAAAATCTTACTTTACAAACTGTATTGTTAACAAATCATATGAATACTTTCATATTAGTCAATAATATTACTGAAATTAATAAAAAAAACTAAATAAAAATTTACACACATTTACACAAATAAACAGAAATCAATGATGGGCTAAAAATCTGCGGAATTCTGCGCACGCAGATTCTGTGTGGGCCTACTCATCACCAATTGTTTCATGGTGAAATTGTGGGTTTATGATGCCTGCATTCCTAAAGCGCATAATTTTTAGAGATTAATGCCAAAGTATCACTCTGTTCTTCACAGATATCTTATGACTTCAGAAGACTTGGGATATAACCCGTTGCTTGCACTAGTCTAATGTCATATTTTGGTTACATTTCACAATAAATAGTAGGCGAGTAGTATAAATAGTAGTATTTATGATACAATTTTATCATAATATTTGTGTCACAATACAATATTACTGCGGATTTAAATATATTGCAATTTATTACCTTTTTCCAACTTCAAATTATGTCACCAAAGGAAAGTTTTGGCAATATTCATTTTGATAAAACAGAAACATTTCTCAGCTTGTTTATCTAACTTCAATTTTATTGGTGCAGTGCAAAATGGGATTGTTGAGCAGGCAAACTGACCAACATTTTAATAAAAACCTGTAATCAATGTTGTATGGATGTTTCCGTGATGCTGACATCTTTATTTTACTAACTTGTTGCACACTGAAGGTAACCCAGCCCATCAGAGAAAAAAAAAAAATAAATTTAACACCACCATCTAGTTGACCATAAAGAAATTGATTTTAATATTCAACCAAATAGTATAATAAAAATATCGGCAACATATTGAATAGTATATTACATTTAATTGTATAAATATGATATTGCAGCCGAATATATTGTAACACTACAATGTAAAAATCGATTAGTTACTTTACTTTTTTTTTTAAGTTAGTAAACCCGTTGCCCTAAAAGCAACAAATTGATTTTACTTAAAAAAAAAAAAAGTCAGTAAACTCAATGATTTAACTTTTAGAAATATGCACATGGTTTGCCTAATAATTATAAGGCAACAAGTTTAATCTCTCTTTTTAAGTAAAGTCATCTAATTGCTTTTTACAGTGTATGGTGGATCTATATTTTTCCAGACCCCAAATGAATAACAATGAGCAAACTTTTTTTGCAATTAGGTCTGGGATAGAAGTGAGCTTAGATGCTCCAAAGCAGTTTTGAAAGCATAAACTGATATAGCATGTAGATTTCATCTTGATGATAAAATTCCCATATCCGTAGTGTCTGCATATTAATGCCACAGGTTTAGATGATAGTTGATGGCCAACACACTGGAACAAGCTCTTAAACTAATCGAGCTCTTACCAAGCATACTTAAAACTTGCATACAGTTGTGTTGAGACAAGTTGGAACTAAACTCTGCAGAACATCAGCCCTCCAGGAACAAGTTTAGTGATTTGTGCTCTTTCTAGACTGGCATTTTTGCTTGGTTGTCACTTTTTGTCCTCATGCTACAATTGAAAACTTTACTATATGAGAGGACGAAATGACAACGAAACTGGTTTTAAAATATTTGTACACCACTAGAAATGGTTAATCAACTCCTTTGCCTTATTTAAATAACCTACACTTTTTATTCTTGTAAATATCATAATTTTAGAGATATTGTCTGTTTTTATTCCTTTTTATGACATGCATTTGCTGTATATTGTATTCATTTAATGTTAAAGGTGCAGTAGGTGATTGTCGTCAGAAACATTTTTTGTTGTGCTGGTTGAAAGTCTCTTCACATTTCGATAGTAATGATTAAAAAGTAAATGATCTAAAAGTATTTATATGTATTTTTCTCTATTCTGGGTAAGCCATAAGCCTAACAACTCAAACTGTCTGTCAACAAATTTAAAATTGTATATCTGCACACCCTATTCACGCAGACCGATTCGTCATTAGCATGTCCACATAAAGCATGGCCAGCTACAGCTGACAGAGAGTGACATCAGGCAAACTCAGAAACCTTAACTTCTTTCTGAATAACCAATGTGGCCAGAGGATACAGAGCACTGCGCAAAAGAACAGCCCGACACAGAAACAGTTTCTTCCCTCAGGCAATCTATCTCATGAACACTTGATGATGATAATTGTGGAACCAACATCACTACCTGCTATACACTTTTTTTATACACACATACACTTATTTAACAACACACTTTACATGCCAATTTGCACATAACACCTGCACATATTATGTTGTATATAGTAATACACCTGCACATACACTTGCCAATTTGTATATTGCATTCACTACTTTTTAAAATATGTTTATTATCTGTTTTTTAGTCCTCTGTAATTCTGCTGCACTGTAGAAGCTCTGTCACAAAAACAAATTCCTCGTATGTGTGAAAATACCTGGCAATAAAGCTCTTTCTGATTCTGATTCTGATTCTGAAAAGTGGTCAGCGAGCACAATAGAAAATGAAAAGTCACTTGTTGTAATGGTAACGTAAGTGTAATATAAAACGATTAAAGGATATTTCTGTATAACACAATAATTATTAATAACAAAACATAATAGCGTAAATAGTGTTCTTCCGCCTAACTAGCATTACTGAGGTGAAGTTTGATTTATATTCGCACATTCATTCATTTTTTTGAACAGTGACAACCTGGACACCCTCCCACTCTAATGTTACTCTGAATATTTAGTCTGAAATAGCGTGTAGGTATGACTTGAAAACAACATTAGCACTGTTTAATTGACTGCGAACAATGTTGTATTTTAGTCATTGGCTGAATATATGATTTCACTATTTAGAATTTGCAAACAATACTTTTCTGAAATTATATTATTGACCTAATGTGTGAATATAAAACCAACTTTACCCCAAATGCCAGCTTTCAGGAAATGTAATTCCTGCAACTGACCTGTCAACAACTATGCTGGACAAAGTGCGTGTCTCTATAGAGTTTTCTATAGAGGTTGTCTATCGTCATCAGATTTATTCGGTGCGCATTCATGACTTAAGGAGGCGTGGCTTTTTGGATGACAGGGGAGGGATTTACATTTTCCAAGCTATTGTGCTAATGCTAGCCTTCTGGCAGACCTATAATACTATGTATTAAATGCTTTGGCAATACTGTACAAAATGTCAGCAGCAGATTTTACTTGTCAGTGGGTGCACATGGCTCCTGAATAGCAAAATAGTAGTTTAGTGGATTGTTTTTTTTGTTTCAACAGTATTTTTAACAAACTTTAACCCATGGAAAAGAAACACTGTATAACAGTGTCATAATAAATAAAAAATATTCTTAAAATCACGTTATTGTGCTGTGGGTAAAAGGTGTTTCAATCTGGCTACCATCGCAAGTATATTTCAAAGCTATGGGAAGCTCTTAATTACCATTTGAACAGCCAATCAGTGGGCTCTTCTCTCTTAACTATGACGCTGATGTCAGTTCTATGTGCTGAATTAAGCAGACTCCTACCTGATGAAGAACACACCTATATCGCAATCTATGACGGGTGAGAGACCTCTTAAATTTTAGAAAAGAAAACCCACATTAATTTGCTTTCTATAGTTGAATGAGGGTCTTATGGGTTTGAGATGACATTAGAGATAGTAATTAATGACAAATTATCATTTATGGGTTAACTACCCCTTTACAATAGACAAACTGTTAACATAAAAGTTTAAAATCAGGAATGTGGTCCTAGAAAATAAGTGTCTATTTAGACAGTAAAGTATTGGCATAGCAGATGGATTTACCTGTCATTGCTGGAGAGGTCCATGTGCTGGTGTATGTCCAGCAGAACTTCTTTAAAAAAGCACAGCCTGTTCTTTTCTGCCTCCTGGGTGATTTCAAACACTTGCTCCATGTCCTCCATGTAGCGTGGGTTACATCGATTTAGCTCGTCCAGGGCTCTCTCATAACGCTCCTTAGCCTGAGGAAAAAAACATTCAAGCTCAAGTTCATGGGACAGAGTCATGGGACACGGTTTAGAAGGTCAAAACCTAAGATCAGAATTTCCTGTTCAGCGTACCCAGAATATATCTAATGGAGTAATGCATATTCACAATGTTTGCATGAAGCGAGGTTGGAATTTAATTAGCACGTTTTACCACTTAATTGACTTGAAAGTCACTTTAGATCAAAGCATATGCTAATCGTAACCAATCTGAATTTCATGACAGTCTCAAAGGCAAATAACATGTTTGAATTTTTATAAGCAGTTGAAAAACATGTACAGTTAGGACAGAGCAATACGACAATTTATATCGTATGGACAAAATAAAAAGTCTATAGTTTCATATTATGCTCTGTATTTTTTGACAGCATAAAATAAATGATAGTGTTTGCAGTAATACTTTTTCATAATTTATAGGAGCACAAGATTACACACCATCACACGATGCAGACAGACATTAATAACGATCTTGAAAGCACAAGGTTTAAATTTAGCATTTTATTTATCTATGTTTTTTTATGTTGGACATGTAATCGTTACATTTTAAAAGTGCTTTATATTTAATTACAGGTGCAGTGTGTAAGTTTGACACCCAGTGTTTGAACTAGGGATTGCATTCCTGGTTCAAAACATATTTTTACTCTGCCCCTCCTCTGACGGCTTCACACAAGAGCAGGTTGCCAGATTGACGACACCAACAGGAGCATGCCTGACTTTCGAACCTAAAGGCTGATTTAAACTGTGCTTTAAATAAAAGCAACAAGGTACAAGGTTCTGAATCCACGTCTCTGAATACGTGTCTCATTTCAGAGGCTGCTACTGTCCACCGAAGGTCGCATTTCAGTCACAGAAACATATTTTGAGAGCCCTCATGACTGAATAAATGAAATACATGGTTTTTCACCAAGGCAACCTGAGCTGCTGAAATATAATTGACTAAACTGGCTCTGGGCGGGTTAAAAGAACCAAAACTAAGACAGGCGTTTCAGCACGGAACGCACATTTTCAAAGTAGAATAAATGACTTTACCTATGATAAACAAGTATGTTAACTTAGTTTCTTAAATATTTGCAAACATATTATGGTATTTTTATACTTAAGAAGAGTCAAAAACTTACAGTACCTTTAATATTTACTTTATACATTTTTAAATCAAACATTTGCACTGAAGTTTGATCACATATGAATGAGTAAATTTAAAATGTAAAAAATAAATAGTCCCATTAATGATTAATAAACTATTAATTGTTTGTATTTACAGAAATGGTATTAGAATTAAGATATATATCTTTATCAGGATATGAGATGACTTGCATCATGGTATGAGATTTTTGATTTTGTCATATTGCCCAGTGATTTAGTTACAACTTTAAACTGCAGGCATAAAATATCATTTTGTGAATGAAACTACATATTCAACAACATGGTATTCACACCCATAATTGAGTATTGTCAAAGCAAGCCCAAAAGCATCATCACTGCAGTCTTACCACTAGCATAAGCACTGTGCAAGCCTTGTCTTGTCTAGGTTAATGGACATTCTGTCAGTTTATTCTGCACCCATCTCATTCCACCTAGACATGAACACTTGGTGATAATCTCTCTATGCAGTAATTAGTGACTTTATAGAAAATCCTCAGAAAAAAGCAAACAAACTAAAATGACTAATCTCAGATAATCCAAGATAACTGTTGTGTGTTCACTTTTTCTCATGGTACCTTCTCTGCCTCTTGGGTACATTTCTCCAGGCGATCTGTGAACTTGCGGACCTCATCTTGGGATTTGGTGGGGTCAGCCTTGGCATGAGTTTCACGGGTCAATGCAGTGCGTTCTTCCTTCCGGGCGCTATGATAACCTTTTTTGGTAGACTCCACCTACAGCAGAAACAATATTTACACAACTGCACTATTTGCTCATCACTGCTAAATACACTGTGATATTTTGTGAAATGCCCTATACAGTCACTAAATATATATATATTAAATATATAAATCTAAGCAAAATAATAATAATAATAATAATAATAATAATAATAATAACAACAACAACAACAACAAAAATAAATAATAAAATAATAATAATAATAATAATATACAGTAAGTATACAAGAAAAAAAATATATAAAATAAATATTTTGCCATCATATATTCATCCTAATATGAACTAAAACCTGCACCCTGGCCAGGATTTCTAGACTTAATTTAAATCCCTTTCATACGATTATAAAAGACTAGGAATGAGATGAAGAGGAAAAATCATATAAGAAAAAAAAAACAAACAAACATACAAAAAAAAAATCACTGATTATCCCCAGTCACCATCTGTTTGTCATATGGAAATATTTCAAATTAAAAAGTCAAATAAATACATAAATTGATTAATTAAAAAGTAAAATAAATTGAAATAATTCAAGTTAAATATATATATATAAAAGTAAAATAAATAAATAAGTAAAATAAATAAATAAAAAAGTAAAAAAAAGAAAAAAGAAAAAAATAAGTAAAATAAAAAATGAATTAAAAAGTTAAATAAATAAATAAATTAAATAAGTAAAATAAAAAAAACTAAATAAGTAAAATAAAAACTTTTATTAAAAGTAAAATAAATAAATAAAAAGTAAAATAAATAAATACATAAAAAAGTACAATAAATTAATTAATTATTTAAAAATAAAAAATATAAGTAAAATAAATTTATTAAAAAGTAAAATAAAAGTAAAATTCATTAATTAATTTATTCATTTTCTTTTCGTTTTAGTCCCTTTAAAATTAAAAAGTAAAACTTAAAAACTAAATAAATAAAAAGTTAAATAAGTAAAAAAAAGTTTAATAAATAAAGTTAAATAAATAAATAAAAAGTTAAATAAATTAATTAATAAAAAGTTAAATAAATAAAAAGTTAAGTAAAATAAATAAAAAGTAAAATAAATAAGTAAAATAAATAGAAAGTAAAATAACTAAATAAATAAGCAAAATAAAATAATTTATTAAAAAGTAAAAAATAAATTCGTAAAAAAGTACAATAAATTAATTATTTAAAAAGTAAAATAAATAAATAAAAGTAAAATAATTCATTTATTTATTCATTCATTTTCTTTTTCGGCTTAGTCCCTTTATTAATCTGGGGTCGCCACAGCAAAATGAACTACCAACTTATCCAGCATGTTTTTACGCAGCGGATGCCCTTCCAGCCGCAACCCATCTTTTGGAAAATAAAGTAATTCATTCAAAAGTCAAATAAATATATAAATAAATAAATAAAGTAAATTTAAAGTAAATAAAGTAATAAAGTAAATAAATAAGTAAAATAAATGTATTCATTAAATAAAAAGTAAAATAAATTTAAGTAAAATAAACTTAATTAAAAAGTAAAATAAAAAATTAAATAAATAACAAGTAAAATAAATAAATAAATAAACAAACAAATAAATATATATATATGCGTTCTCTATTAATTTTGTGTAGAGAAAAGAAGACGGACCATTTCATTCCATTAAAAGTCAATTAATAAATACAAATTATTCACTTTTCTAAACTGAATCCACATTAATAGCTTAGTATTCTGAACAGGAGCAGACGTACTTCTTTCAGTTTTCGGACCCAGGGTTTCTGGGCTTTGCGGAAACCTTCATCAGCATCTTTGGTCTCCCGGAATCCACCAATCATCTGCTTGTGGAAAGCATCCTTTTGCCAGTTTCTAATCTTTTCGCTGTCCTCAACGACCAGATTCTCTTTGAGCTCCAAGTGGATCTCACTCAGCCTGTCTGCCGCATTCATGAAAGCATGCCAGGCCTTTTCCAAAGTCCCGTACTGTGAGCCTGAAGGACAAACATCAGAATTTGACTTTATCCATGAGCTCATAACACTGCATAGTTGCTTATTGGTTCAAATCCATAAAAAAACACCCACATGTGTATAATAATCCACCAGATCAAATTGATGCCTCTTTTTTAATAACTTTAGGTCAATGCATTTGCCCCTTTCAGGTCACGTGGTCTGGTTAGTGAATATGTAGCGAGCCTGAGGCTCAAACTAGGAGGTAATCCACTCATATCCATGACTTTCATAAGGTCAATGCAATAATATGTGTATTTGTTTACACAGCATACAAATCGCAGCATATTATTAAAATTCATTTACTGTTATTTTAAAAGTGCCAAAAAAAATCCATGCATGCAGGTGGATAGTCCAAATCCAGGAGATCTACAACAGTTGCTAATGCAGGTGTCTACATAAGTGTTAGATCACAGACACAACACAACATAAGCGACAAAAGTAGCATATATTTAGTATATAATCTCAAACCTTTAATCATTGGCAAAAAAAACTGTCTGTTCTTTCAGATACATTTTCACTTGTCTGCCGAACAGGCTGAATGATCACTTACGTTTTTGCTCTCATTGTTTTACTAGTGCAGTGAGCGCACTGTTGTTGATAGTACCAATGGATACGCCTCATATCTATCTAAACTTGCACTCTGTGTTTCTAGCCTCGTGTATTATGATTTCAGTCAGTTGGAGCAAATACAATGTGTAAATAAAAAAGGTTAAAATAAAATTTAAATAAATAAAATCTTAGAATGTGTCAAGCATCACTAATTATCATATTATAAAAATTATCAATTATCAATTGATATTAAAAAATGATTATCATAAAAAAAAGATTTAAAAAAAAAGGGTTGATTTGTGTTGGTAAATGTTTAGTTATTCAATTCCAAATTGTAACAAATTAATGTACTGAGCTGTATAATAAATAAATAAAAAAATGTATGTAAAATGTAATAAAATTAGTAAAATAACTAAATAAATAAGTAAAATAAAAAAATTTCAATAAATAGAAAGTAAAATAACTGAGTAAAATTAATTAAATAAGTTAAATAAATACATAAAAAGTTAAATAAATATATAAACTAACTAACAAATAAAATAAATAAATTAAAAGTAAAAGAAATTAATAAATAAAAAAGTAAAATTAATTAATTAAAAAGTAAAATAAATAAGTAAAATAAATACATAAAGTAAAATAAATTAATAAATTATTTAAAAAGTAAATTAAATAATTTAAAAAAGTAAAATAAATTAATTAAAAAGAAAAATAAATGTATAAAAGTAAAATGAATTTAAAAAAATAATAAAATAAAAATAAATTAATGAAAAAGTTAAATAAATTGATTAAAAAGATCAATAAAAAAATAAAATAAATAAGTGAAATAAATAAATAAATAAATAAATAAATTTTTGTTAAGGGAAGCGCACACAATGTATATACAAGCGAACTACTAGGGATGTAACGGTATATGTATTCATCCCAAATGGTCACAGTTCTGGTGCATGTACTCTGACACATCTGGACTAACTCTGTTCAGCGTCAGTCACTGGAATTTGGCAGAAAAATATCACAGCAGTGCACATTTTACAAGCCATTCCCCCAGAATGGCTTAGAGTTAAAATATATAGATTTATAAATAAATACACAGGTTAGTGGGGTTGACAAACCACCTGTAGAAACACTCTTCTCTCCATATGCACCATATACTTTACTTAAACATCTTACAAGGATTCAATAAGGAAAACAAAGTTTACCTGTAAATGCAGCACAAATTAGGTTGCACTACTTGTTTTCTTCAACCTAAAATACCAATTTTTCCCAATATAATTTCCAGTATTTTTCTGTCTTTTATAGTATAGTTAGAAGTTCATATAGTTAGAATATCGCTCTGGACATAAGAGCTATTTTAAACCTATATA
>CAIGQZ010034999.1:4324353-4344570 GCA_903798205.1 Danio tinwini | reverse complement strand
CCTCACCCACCATATCACTCCTGTACTTCAGCAACTTCACTGGCTTCATGTTAAGTCACGCATTGATTTTAAGACTAATTTTAATATATAAAACAGTGCATGGGCTAGCACCTGACTACATCTGTGACCTGATAACTCTGGCCACTCCCACCCCCAGTCTTCGTTCTTCATCTGGACTTTTGTTTTTTCAACCACGCTGCGAACTAAAGACTATGGGTGGTCTTGCTTTTTCGTACAGTGTGCTTAAGCTATGGAATGGTCTACCCATTAGCATCAGTAATGCAGTTTCTCTGGACTGTTTTAAAAAACTTCAAGACTCGCCTTTTTACCATTGCTTTTAAGTTAGATTAATTATTTTTGTTAATTTAATCATCCAGTTGTATTGAATCGTTCATATTGTGGTCTTTTTACTGTTTTGCTTTGTTTGCCTTGTAGCGCTTTGGGTCTGAGAAACACGCACTATAAATAAAATGTATTATTATTATTATTATTATTATTATTTTTATTATTATTATTATTATTAATAAAATGGTGGCTCTATTGACGCATTCCTTCCAATAGACAAAAACAGGGTAGGTGACATCTAATGTAAATATTTATGGTCGCAAATTACGTGACATCACACGGATAGAGGAGCTTGGCTGAACATGCCCCTGCCTGAACCAATCGCATGGATTGAGCATGCCGTTGTTAATATTAGGAGGAAAAAAATATATTTATGCTTTTTTGAAGTCAAACACTTTGAACAACGCTTGAACCAAATTTAAGACCTCATAAAAATGAGATTAAGACTTTTTAATACCGCAAACAGGAATGCAAAAAAAAATATTTTGTGGTACTCTCCCATTCACTGCGCTCTAAGTCTACCCAACTATGATGACTTCCACTGCTGAGAGCATTGGTAATGTGAAAAGGGTCCATCAAGGTTGGTTATCATCATCCAGTGCTTTGTGATCAATCTTCACACAAATCTTTATACACAATACTACTACTACTATTACTTCTGCCTTTTTTGTGTTGCAGTCCAAGCTGGATGTGATTGGCTGTGTGAATCACTATGACAAATTGCATCAGTGTGACTCTTCAGACTCCATTGAGTGGCCATGTGAATGGGGCACTACACACTGGCAAATTTGCATATGCCCATAGAGTGTGAATGGTCATATATTTTGTAGCCTCTATACTGTGGATGGAGAATGTTTTTCTTAAATGTATTAAAAACACTAGTCTGGGCTAGAAGCATTATTATTCTAAAAAGCAATTTTCAAACAAAAACACACTAGTTTAAATGCAGTCTTACTGTCGTTTTAGAGGAAAAGCAGCATTCATATTTTGTAAAGCCCCTCCTTTTGTGTTCGTTGGGGTGGTGAGATATGAAAAACTGACATTGCCAGTGCTCTGTAGCACAACCTCCAAGAGGTTTGGTAGAGCATGGCAGCACATTTGGAACCGATCAGAAGGGCATTTACTCCAGTTGCTAGATGTGGCTTTAAAATACAACTTGCGGCATGTGGCATTTGTTTGTATGACTCTCACACACAGATCTCCATGTCACACATACCTTTGCAAACAGCATACATGCCTGTCAGCCTTAATGGCACACAAGCAGAAAACCTTTGACTCGTGGACCAAGTCAGAAAATAAATGACAAATTTTAAATAACCAGCTACCACAGACCCATGATTGAAAACAAAAGCTTCCGTCTGAGCAGAATGAGGCCATGGGAAGGAGGGGTTGAAGCTCTCATAAGCCCTGCTGGAAACTCGCAGTCATTAATCTGATTAATGTATACAAGACAACAGAGCGTCTACAATATTTCAACTCCAGAAAAAAGGCCATTAATCCAAGCATACTCTTTCCAACAAGGGCATTCTTTCCTAGAGGATATTTACTCCTTACCAGCAAACAGCATGGGTAGGAAAACTAAATGCCAGACAGACAGACAATACAAACAGCAAGGCTAGCTTGTTTTTAAGGGGAAACCATGCAATCCAAATGGTCTGAAATTGTGAAGAGAATTAGTGACCTATATTTCAGCCATGCTGATTAATCACACAGCATTTGGCCAGATTCATACTTTGGAATACACAGTAGTAACTGTGAAAGAAGAGTGTTGCGTGGAAGTTTTTTCCTAACAAAATTAAATTGAAAATCCAAATGCCTATAAGCTCAAATAACAAATCAAACTTGCGAAACAACTACCCAATGATAAAGTACATGCTCAAACTATCAAATAATGAATAAATGTATTTGATATTTAATTTTCATGATCAGCTCAGTATAAACCTGTAATGATTAAATAATAAATCAAATGCTCAAACTGACAGAGCAAATGATAAATCAAATGCAGATGAGGAGTGTCAATCAACCAGCCTGGGCGGAGCCTTAAGGCAGAAGAGCACCAGTAGCATTAAGACTTTAAGGGGTAAATTACATCAGATAGTGGTTTTGCATTTGTAAAGGTGATAAATGTGCAAAATTAAAAAATGAATGGATTTTGATTTATTATTTAATAGTTTGAGCATTTGACATAATTTGGGTAGTTGTTTTGAGAGTTTGATTCATTATTTGATCTTTTTAGGCATTTAAATTTTCATTTTGTTAGGAAAAAAAACTTCCATAGTACTGTGCTAGCTACTCTAAATAAATAAATAAATAAACACAAATACTACAACAGCCTCCTACTAATAAAATAAAACAATGTTATGAGAAACATTATTTTAATAAAGAATGACCATAACAACAAAGATATGGACTTTTTAAAACAATATCAGTTCATATCACTACAGCTACAAAAATTAACGATATGCTTGGAAGCACCTATACAACTATTTTCTCTATCTGAGAAGCAATTTGTAGCAGTCTGAAATCATTGGGTGATATGTTAAAGAAAGCCACTGATTTCCATAGTAGGAAAAACAAATAGTATGGAAGTCAATGGCTTTAGGTTTCCAGCTTCCTTCAAAATATCTTCTTTTGTGTTTAATTCAAACAGGTTTGGAACAAGTATGTAGAATAAATGACAATTTCCAGGTGAACTATCCCTTTAAAAGAACTCAAGCATCGTCATAAGATATGCTTTATAATTAGGCATGGGCCGGTATAAGATTTTGACTGACGGTATGATAACATTAGATAATAATATCACGGTTTCACAGTATTGTGATTACTGCTCTAAAATATGTTCTTTTTAAATGTCTGGGTAAAAAAAATACTTTTTTCCCCACAGTGAACACAATATATTTTATTTTAAGAAATATGTTGGAACAGTAACATGTCAGGCTAAATAATTAAAATAAATCATTGACGTCTGCTATCTTTATTAGTTTCAAAAACGGAGCAGTATACCTGAAAATGTTCGCGATTTTAAAACCTTGACTTTTCCACACAAATCTTTGATCTTAAAATGCAATTTAAATCCAATCTTGACTTGCTAAAACACTGACAAATGCTTAGACGTTAGCTTTTTAAAACCCGTAAGTTGACAACTGTACAATAATTTAAGCACAGATATAGAACTGCAGAGAAACATTTGCAAAACCACACAGAAAATAAGCTTAAAATAAGGAACTTACCAACTTAGCAAAGAAGAATGTTAGAAATTAGTGGTACTTTGCCCAACGATACGGACTCTTCGGTGGCCCTGTGAGAGGAAGGAGATGTTAGGCTATATGTTTTCAGGTTTTAGTAAGCCAGAAAAGACGCAAGCAGCTGAAAGACTCGATTGGTTCACTTAAGATGGCAGTAGGGTAAAGGAGGAAGAAGGTTAATATAATCCCAGTCACTCAAAGGTGGCACATTTCAAGGTGGAGAGCGAAATGCCACACATAGAAGACCTGAAGAGGCAATCATGAGGACACTGGAAAACACCTCAGTTATTTGCTACTGGCCTCAAAACTGACCCAGACGCAGAACACCTTATTTAACCCTTGTGTGCTGTTGGGGATGTTTTCAGCCAACCTGGGGTGATTTTGAGGCTTAATTTGGCCACAACTTTCTCTGATTTTTCAGCAAATGAAATTATTTTTGGTAAGAAATCTTATTTTGACATATATTTTGGGAAAATACTTTAAAAATTTAAAAAGAAAAATCTTTGGGCAAATTTACTACCCTTTCATTATGTTGGTGGCTGTTTTTGCCCTATTGACTTTCATTATAAATCCATTAAATATATAATTTTTTATTGACACTATATAAGTCATGCATTCTTAATTGTTGCTGATTTTCCTTGTTAGAAAGAGGTAACATTTTTAATTTTAGTGTTGATCATCTGTTGCAGTACAAAAGACCTTTGCGCACTTACCCTGATATGTCTAAGAAAAACAAAATAAGCCCCTCAGCTCTTAGAACATAGTAAACATAGTATATTTATGCACACACACAAACGATTACTCCATAGAACTCCATATAAAAGCCAGAAACTTTTTTTCCACAGGCATATCTAAAGGTATAATGCTGCCAAATGATAATCAACTGTAAAAGACACATTGTTATATGGTGTCATGGCTTTGCAATCAAAAAAGTCATTATAATAGAAGTTAATGGGGCAAAAACCAATCAACCAAAAAGCCACCAACGTAATGAAAGTGTAGTCAATTGAATTGAAACATATTGTTTTACAGGATTTCAGTCTGTGTCCTTGAGTAAATCAAAACACATTCTCACTTCCGACTCGTCACACATTAACACTATTTTTTTAAGGTTTTAAATGAGAAACCTTTGGCATTGATAAGCAGAAGCGAAAGGCATCTGCAATTTTATATTTATGAATAAATGACATATTGGGTAATATTTTTGCCATTTTTGGGCTTTAAGTTTTTCTAAAGTAAAGAGTTAAAACTTTTTTACTTTCTTTACACTATGAACAAGCATGTAAACCAGCTTCTAGCATTATACATAACGTTTTGTCAATAAAAAAAAAAACAAGATATAGCAGACAGATACAACTGCAGTTGCAGTTTATTTAAAAGATATGAATATTCCAAGTGTTCCCAGTCAGCACAGGTTATTTCTGGGAGGAATCTCCTTTTGCTGCACAGCTCGGATGTTTTCTGTGACTAATTCAAATATTGCCAGCGGAAGAAAACTGACTGTCAAACATACATGCAGATGTTTACATAAGAGGGCTCACAGCTGTCCTTTCCAAACTTTCTGCAAAACTTTTCAAAACTGCCTAGCACACTACAGTGCATGTTCACTTTTGAGTCTATAACTTTGTGTTCTAATGACGGTAGTCAAAATGGAATAGTTCTTCTAAACAATGATATTTGATGAAGTATATAACTTGATGACATAAAACAATTGACCTAAATAAAGCATGATATTCCATAGTATATGGCAGTGCATTATCCATTATTACCAATACATTTTTTTAATAATGCCATTATGATTTTATTGATACACTCTAAAAAGCGATAAGGACATTTTGATACCCTTTTACCCTTCCTGATACCAATTCCGATACCTGAGCTCAGGATATCGGCCGATACAGAATACTGAACCAATATCAGAGTGTGTAGCTGTAGAAACTACATGTATGTAACATGTATATACTACTAGCCCTTTAAAAAATTGACAGAAATGATTCACAGTGTGCTTCAGACTTACATACAGACAAATACATACAGTGAACTAGAGTATTTTTATTATCTGACATTCTTATCATCATTAAACAGTAATGTTATTTACTGTACTGAAACAAGTTCAGCCACAAAACATGTAAACTGAAATAATTCTTTTCAAGTTTTACAGTATAACTGTATAAAAATCAGTGCAAAAAATGAAGAAATATAAAAGAAACAAATATGAATAATAAAGCACTGTTGCCTCATAGCAAGAACGTTGCTGGTTCAAGTCCCAGCTGGGTCAGATGAAGTATGCATGTTCTCCCTGTGTTCATGTGGG
This sequence comes from Danio tinwini, assembly GCA_903798205.1. NCBI lineage: Eukaryota > Metazoa > Chordata > Actinopteri > Cypriniformes > Danionidae > Danio > Danio tinwini. Next base: position 4,338,666 of record CAIGQZ010034999.1, on the reverse strand, counting down.
TTTTCTCCTAGTGCTCCAGTTTCCTTCACAGTCCAAACACATCCGCTATAGGTGAGTTGAGTTTACCTATTCTCAGAATCCCAGTGTTGGCATGGGTTTCCTCCACAGTCCAAAGACATACAAGTAAATTGCGCTATAAACAAATTGGATGAACTAAATTGGCCGTAGTGTGTGTGAATGAGAGTGTATGGGTGTTTCCCATTACTGGGTTGGGGCTGGAAGGGCATCCGCTGCGTAAAACATATGCCAAATAGATGGCAGTTCATTCTGTGGTGGCAACCCTTAATGAATAAGGGACTAAGCCGAAGGAAAATGAATGAATGAATAAATGAATACTATAGAAAAATAACCTCTATGAAACTTAAAATTCAGAAAAATTCAGAGCGGGCATATGTCTTATTTAATAAGATGGTATCAGATCGGTTTATGGTTTCAAAAACTTGCCAATACAGATGCCTGAATTATTTTTTATTTTTTATAATTAATATTATTATTTGTTAAAATTTATCTATTACATGCATCTGTTTCTAACGTAAACGGTATGTTGTAGCGAGGACGTAAACGAAAATGTAAACAATGGGAAATGCTGTTTGGCACTGCTAACAATTTAGCTACAAATTCATATTTATCAGTTAAACTGCTGTAAACACCCACAATCCTCAGCAGGACTGCTGCTGCTGCAGCTGCTTTCCCTGCGTTCTACATCTCAAATAACAAACTTGCAAGAGATATTAGAATGTTACATATTACTTACACATGCTTATTCCGAATACATGTGAAACACACTTGTCTGATTTTATTTTAGAGAGCAGGCGTGAGGCTCAGCTGTGTGCTCTTCATTTTTCTGTCTGATTCAGGCAGCTAACACTGCTAACAGCTGCTCTGACTGAGTGACTGAGTGCTTGTAGGGGCATGACATGGAGCCAATCCGCGAATCACAGCACACTATGTTAGTGAACCAATCAGAGCCTCTTGAGGAAAGGCCTTTCAGAGGAACTAGGAAATATGACTGTCGTTTTTATGTTAGCTTAGTAGCTGTATATAATCAAAGTAAGATATATGACAAAATAACAAGCATGAGCACTAGGGGTGTGACAAGATCTCGCACGACGAGATCTTGCGAGATTAAATCGCGGCGAGATTTCTCGTTGAGGTGAAAAGTTGTCTCGTGAGTTGTAATGTTATGATGGAGCAAGAGGTTGAAATTAGAATTGACGATTGGAGGCAGGATTGGATTTGATCTGTAAATATAGTGCTTTGCACACACCTGGCAACCCAGGCGGGCCTCAGAGTTGTGCTTGTCACTCGGTTGGGTGGGTGGGTGTGACGTAACCGCTTTTTTCACCGGAGTTCAGCAGGTGCCGCATCAAACATAGGCTACAACCACAGCCTTACACATTATGGTTCGTATTCATGCAATGGAATAACACTTTAGATATGCTGAAAGGCATAATCGTCGTAAACACAAATGGAATTTGAGAGTGAGTCACGGGGCCTGAATGAAATCTTGCTAAATTAAAGTGAAACTCATTTATTAAATTAAAAATGAAATACAAAAATTACAAATAATTTTTTGTGTGTGGAAATAAGTTTGATATATCATGTGAAATTGTACAGGGGAGAAGCCAGTCGGTAGAGTTTATAGCTAAATATTTAGCAGTGTTTGCATGTCCTTTATGACATAGAATTCATTTAAATCGAAATAAAATACCATTCATTACAATGTTTTTAAAAACGCACCTAAATTGTTTTGCAGGGCTCGAAATTGCGACCATTTTGGTCGCATATGAACCCGAAATTTAATCTATGCGACCTCATAATATATTTGGGAGCATTTGTGCGACTGCATAAAATGGTTGTAGTGCGACTTGTTTCATTTTTTTCTAAAAACGTGCTGAATCGGACTTCCCTGCCGCTATTTTGGTTCATATTAGCTGTCAATTACTCAAGGTTTTCCGCTGTCAGAAAACAGGGAGCTTTTAAGAGCGCCAGCCGAGATCAATCAAGTGTTTTCGGAAAAGGTGCCCGAATCTCGCTGCGTTGCATTCACTGCGTGTTCAGCGCAAATGTCCGCTAAATGTAAAATCCAACACTGTACACATCATCGCCAAAGAAGCTCCCCTTTACTAAGTTTAAACTGAATCTGCGGCTCATAACAAAGAACGGTATTTGCGCCGGTGGTCATCAGGAGAATCCTGCTCTGCCTGCTTTTATATTGGGTCGGCTGACTTGCCTGCTTTTCCACAAACACAGAAAAATGAAAATCAGCGCATAACAAGACTGCATTTACAATGACACAAACCAAAACCAAATCTTTTAAAGAGTAGTAGAAGTGAGACTTTTCTTACTTTCTTTGGTCCATTCTTTCTTAAGATGTATATTATTTTTCTATAAACTGATAACTGCTTTGCAGCTTTCAGCATTGGATTGAATGATTTATTATAATCTTACGTTTGTTTTGTAGCAGAAACATTATTTATTAAATTGACAAGCATATAAAAACGATAGTGCAAAATAAATATTTCTTACTGCAATGCTTCATTTTTGTTTGTTGCAAACCATAAATGTATTTTTCATAAAGTAACAGCAGGACCTTTTACAGTACATAACTCACATTCTAAGCACATTCAGGGCAGCATGATAATGACAAATGTAATTCATTGTAAGTATTATTGACATCATCGTCATCATTAATAATATTTTATAATTATTAGACATGAATTTTGGAATTATTGCACAGATATCAATAAGTCATCACAGCATTAGTTAGATAGTTGTTTCTGGTTTTTGTTAGTCCTGATTGATGTTCTTTTCAAATACAATAAATCCCTTAATATACAATTTGCAGAGGTGCTCATTCATTTTTGGTGGGTGCTCCTAAATTTTTTCTGGTGCTCCTAAATTAAAAAAAAAAAGTTAATTTCGAGCCCTGTTTTGTATTTTGTGATTTTTTTTCTAGTTGAATAAAAATCTATTTTTCATTAACTTATTAGCAAATATTTTGCTAATATTTAAAATGATTTATAAAAATATTATTTTCCATTCACATAGTCTATTAGCAAAATATTAAGCAGTGTTTGCATGACCATTACTGCGTATAATTCATTAAAATAGAAGTAAAATAACATTCATTATAAGTTGATTTAAAGAAAAAGCACCTAAGTAGTTTTGCGATTTGGGTTTTTTCCCAGTTGAATAAGACTATTTTCCATTCATACATTTCATCATTGAGGATTTCTTAAAAATCTCGTCTCGTTCTCGTAAACCCAATCTCGTATCTTGTCTCATCGAGTAGGCATCTCGTCACACCCCTAATGAGCACACATTGATTTGCATCTTATAAACACAACCAAGCCTTAAAGATACACTGTGGACCACCCCTTTAAAAACAAGAGTAAACCCATATCCTTAAAACTGAAAAAAAAAAGCTGTTTTATTCTTAAAAAAGTTAATAAAACCATTGTTTGGCTTAACTTTATTTTTTTATATAATTATGCACATACTTGATTTACTTAAAAAAAAAAAAGTTGACTTAATTAAGTGAAGTCAACAAATCTCTTTTTACGGTGTACAATTTCCTGCATGTGTGGAAAACTTCACAGTGCCACTAATTGCGATCTATAGATTACACCAGTTCCCTTTTGAAAAAGAAACCCAGTCTGGAATGTGACATCACTCATGACATATTGCACATTCCTGCATGCTGTCAGGTTCAGACATGTTGCTCTAATTAGAGCACATGACCGCTCACCTCGTCAGACCCTCCCCCCACCTACAAACACTCCTGCAGAACTAAACAAGGCTCCACTCGCCCTTGCCAGCCCGTTTAGTTCAAGTATATTCAAATTCTCCAAGCAGGACTGGATTGTTGCTCTAAACATATCAGAGAATGCAGAGTCTAAATGAACTGATTACAAAATGTAACGGATTTGAAAGCACTAGCAAACATGAAAAGACCCACTGTAACAGTACATGGCACATGCTCAGAGCAGCAGGAATGAACAGAAGTAGTGGGTAACTTCACTGGGAACCATGGCCTAATTTCATAAATGAATGACTGACAATAACAGACTGACGGAAGTCAATGTTCTGCTCAAAGCTCATTCCAGAAAGTCTGTGAGAAAACTCTGTGCATACTAAAAAGGTCAAGAGTACAACAGCAGGGTGGGTGAAACATTTTTGACATGTTTCAAAAAAAAAATTTAGCCCAAAACATTTGAAAATAACAGTAATTGAACACTTATTATTTATTAATGCTTAGCCAGTAAATTAATCAAATTTTAATAAGTAAATCTTGGATGTGTGATATTACATAAAAACACCTGCTGGAATGAAAATATATATTAGAAACAGTATGGTGTTATTACAAAAAAAAAAAAAAGAGTTTTGCTGCTAGTTTAAACTACTTATTTAAAATAAGTTGAAACAACACAATTCTTAAGTCTTGGGGGGAATATTTAATTGTTTTATGTTAATTTCACCTTAGTTTGTAAAAGCAAACTAAGTAAACTTGATTTGTGTTGGAACACACAGTATTTTTTACAGTGTAATAAAGACAAATGCTATAATACTTTGTGATTTATATGATTTAAACAGGTCTGTAAATATCTAAAAATAAGACATTCTGATAACATTCTAACATATATATCAGGGATGCTCCAATCATGATTTTTGAGGTCGATACAGAGTACCAATTCCTTGTCTTTGTAATCAACCGATACAGAATATCGATTCTGATGCTTCATGCTAATGCATAAAGCACATTTTCCCTCAAAGTATGATACTCAAGTGGAGATCTTGCCTTACCTAAGAGAATAAATAATGTTGAATATAATCCCTTAAACGTGTCTCTTATAACCATTTAGTGTGGACATGTCATGGTCAGAAGCAGCTTTACAGAACAAAATAGATAAAACAGATAAAAAAATGATTAACTGCAATTTAAAAACACTGCAAATGATGGACTAATCATTAAACATGTCTTACTGAAGATGATGTTTGGAGAAGTTAAAATGCACACCTATAAATATATGAGAGGTCTATGGTTAAAAGGAGACACTAGTCACAGCAGCTCAAAACACTGTATATACAATGGTTGCAACAAAAAGACCATCACTCGCAGGAGCCGTGTCTATAGACAGAGGTCGCACAACATCTGTATATATTTTAGCTGCCGTGTTGGGAGCCGTTGTAAAATTGTAAACAAACACTTGTGATCGGTTCGTGAGATCGGCGAGTACTAATCGAGTCATAAAATGTGATTATTGTCCGATATTGATCTCTAGCCGATTGATCGGAGCATCCCTAATATACATATAATTTAACTTGTATGATAGTTCATCAAGTATTCATTGGTATTGTATTCATTCGAGTCCCGGCTGGGTCAGTTGGCATTTCTGTGTGGAGTTTGCACGTTCTCCCCGTGTTCGCATGGGTTTCCTCCAAGTGCTCCGGTTTCCCCCACAATCCAAGGACATAGCTGATATTGTATTAAAAAATGGTATAGATGAACTGAATAAACTAAATTGGCTATAGTTTATGAGTGTGTGTAAATAAGTGTGTATGGGTGTTTCCCAGTACTGGGTTGCAGCTGAAAGAGCATACGCTTTGTAAAACATATGCTGAATAAGTTGTCGGTTCATTGCGCTGTGGCAACCCCTGATGAATAAAGGGACGAAGCCGAAGGAAAATGAATGATTGAATGTGTGAATGCATGTTCGACCTAGGGCTGCACAATATACTGTTTGAGCATCAATATCGCAATGTGAGTATACGCAATAGTGCCATTGCAGGATTAGATTATTTATTAAAGATGAAAAGATATTAAATATTATTATTATTTTTACAAAATTTATACAATAATGGCCATGTTATTTTATGTTTGATTGTTCAATTTCTGTACATAAATACTGAGAAAGCCATAAAGCATTACTATTCATTTAACTTTTATCTTCGCTCTGTTGTATTTATATATGCTTGAAATTTATTATAATTTATGTAAACGCATTGCATAGAAAAAGATTTGATCATCCCAATTAGGGCTGCACAATATATCGTTTTAGCATCGATATCTCAATGTGCGCATCTGCAATATAGTCACATCACAAATGTATATGCAAAGTTAAGTCTGGATTATAGCTGACCAGAAGCTACAGAATTGTATTTAATCACTGTATTCATACTGAATTTATGTGATTTATGCAACAACAACAAAAAAAAACAATGTTTTACTTGCTTCGAATTTTTGTCTTTGTTTCTAAGCTAAACATCCACATTTCAAAGTGAAAAGAGAATATTTTGCTCACACCACTGGCAGATAATTTTGCTTGTTTTAAGGGAAAAACTCTTATTTCACCTCAATTTTAAAACAAAATAATATGTTTATTTAAGAATTTTTTTGTGATCTTTGGACTATAAATGAGACAAAGCAAAATATGAAAATCTTTTTTTTTGCATTGCGATTATTCAATTTCTGTACTTGAATACTGTTAGACTTCCCAGACAATTGTCAAAATGAGCTATTCATATCTTGTGGAACTATTTACTTCACAATATTCATCGCGCAATATCAGATTTTTCCAATATTGTGCAGCCCTAATCCCAATCTTTCCAAATAAAGCTGTTCAATTCATCTGGTCAAATTATGATCATATAGCAATATAGAAATCGACGAAAAACCAAATATCGCAATGTGATTTTTTTCCCAATATTGTGCGCCCTAATTTGACCTTGACAAAATAATGAGTCATGGTCATGGCTATGGTATCATTTCTGCATGGCTATTATTTTTTTCATGTTTCAAAAGGCACATCAAAGAACTTGTACTGAACCCATAACATCCCTTTAAAAGCATAATTTGTCAGAATTATCTTTTCAATCTAAAAGACCAAGCCCATTTGTTTTTGTTTTTAATTTTAAAGTTACACTGATCTGTGAAAGAATCATGAATTTGGCTTCAGGACAGCTCAATATAGCCCTGCTCTCAAAGGCTTGGTGCACTCTGGCTCCCTGTGTAGGCATGGAGAAAACAAAGACAGTTTTGTTCTCCACCCAACGTCCTCCAGCACCACAACAGAGATAGTTTCCTACATTTGCCTCTGGGAGTTTAGTCTAGGATCAATGAGCATCCATGGAGGTTTTCCATGATTTTAAAAAAGCAATAAAAACACGATTTATACATATCTCAGATTGAGAAAGTGATCACCTGAGTACTCAGAATTTAACTCTATTCCCTTAATAATGTGGAACTCCTAATTAGTAAAGAGCACGAAGCCCTTGGCCCTCATTCAAAACCGCACAGTAATTGAACTCAGTCTAATCTCCAATTTGACTTTTACTGCACTTTGACATTCTGCAGGTACGTTTACTTTAACTCGACTTGTACAACGAGCATTCGCCATGGAACCTGTAATCTTTGCTCTAACTGTCTAACAATTTAGGCATGGTTTACACCAAATTTTGCTGCTAATTTAGTCTGGCTCAGATCAGAATACAAGACTTAGGTGACTTTGTCTTTATTAAACTCTGGCTTTTGATGGATCATAAAATGCAACCCAAACGCTACTATTAGCACTTTAAGTAAAAAAATAAGATATCAAATAAATAAACATACAGGAAAAAAACTAAATTTAGTACTCATGGCTCCTAACGAAACAATAGCTAGGTAAACTGAAAAAAAAAATTATTCATTGGATATACACATTTTTTTAAGGTAAGTGGTTGCAAACAATAAATATAGGCTGAATTTAACCAAACAAATTAAATTTAGTAATGTTCAACTTAATTTGGTTGCTTAAATTCAGCCCATATAAATAGTTTGAACCAGTTACTTTAACAGAACTTATCCAATTAACAACTTTTTTCAGTGTTTCTATCCACCAATTTTTATGCAAATTTTGAAATATTGCATTAAAAAAAAATTAATGTAAACACCAAAAATTTTTAAAAATTGCAACCATTTTGTTTGCTATAACTTATTGGATGGAAACGGTGCTTTATTAAACTCCCCATGAACCAGAAGCTGCAAAAAAGATGAAAAAAGTGAGCGTGGCTTGTTTTTTTTTTGTTGCTGTGAACTGATTGGATGTAAAGTAGGCAGTTCATTCAGAAAGATCTGGAAAAGGGTTTGGAGAGAGTTATTACAACCTAACAGACACCTCCTCCTCCTCACCATTTCTGTTTGCTGTCAAGACTGACAGTTGGAGGGGCGTGCTTAAGTATGTTAGCCACACCCAATATCTCAAAATTACGTAATCTGAGAATTTAAGTGCATTTTGAGATTTTAATTTTATATTACAAGGGCAAAGGTTTTTATCTCTTAAATGACATGCACAGATGTTCACCACAAAACTAGCAATTTAAGCTAACAAAATTATGTGGTTAGTTTTGATTTTTATATGTACCTTAAATGTTCTATACGATATTACAGTTTAATTCAGATCTTTGGATAACATAGCTTTTGAGGTCTTGAGAGTACTGAGGTGAAGTGAAATTGTCAGTCTGTGCAAGAAAACTGAATAACCTCAGCAAACGGCAATAGTTGTGTATGACAATCTGGACCATGAATGTGCTGTTGAGTATTGATTAATCGTATTAATTAATCAATCGCATTTCACGACTGGCCAGATTCATCACACACCAATGATCATCCATGTTTTGGGTTTATTCTATAATTCAGTCCTACTAATTATCAGATACGAATTTTCAAAACAAAACAATTAACTTTTTATGCCTCAAGTTCATCTCGAAAATTATTAAGAGTAAACTATTACAATTATTTTTACCTACTTTTTGTTAATTCATTTGTTTATTAGTTGTGTGCATAGTTTCATTTTGGACCTTTTTCATACAGCGCCTTCACAGAATAAACTATTTAGATAATCATTTTTTATTGAATAACTCAAAATATGAGTCTTACAGATTTTTATTTCATGTTGTCCTCATTGATCACACAATTAAATCACACCATGACAGAAAACTACAAGTTTGTCCATTTTCAACTACGCCCTAACTGCACTTGGCTAATATAGTTGACCACCTTGCAGTCATTGTTTAAGCTGAACACACCTATTGCCAATATATGTGACAGGGAACATGTTCTCCAAACTGTTGTAACATTCTCAAGACTATTTGCATTGGTGTGGATAAGGACCACAGGATATTAGAGGGAAAATGTCATTGCGATATTTTGTTTTTCTCTTTATATTGGCGATATGAATATGATTTTACCAACACAATCTCATGGCAATTCGTAAAAATTTTTTTTTAGTGGCTAATTCATATCAGACTTGTACAATTTAGTATGACTTGCTTATCCCCCAATGACAGTTGGGTTTAGGGGTGGGGTTGGGTGCCACACCTGCTTTTTAAAATAGTACATTTTCATACAACTGAACTCGTATGAATTTGTACAAATTAGTCACTAAACTGACAAAACGTAAAATAGTTATATTTCCTCGTGAGATCAGGCTGGATTTTACCAAATCACTTGAATAGATCTGTTTGTAAAGATTTCAGATTTCTAGATTGATTGGGTTGATTTTGATTTCTGTGCACATCTGCGTAACATGACACAAATTACAAGCATAAATAATTACAACTGAGTAAAGAAAAGATAATGAAATAAACAGTAGTTTTCTAGGCAGTCTAACTATATCCAAGTACAGAAATGTAATTGTAAAATACATTACACAAGATGCAAAATAAATGTATAGAGTTAATTGTAAATATAATTAAATACAACTTATATTAATTAAAGCTAAGTGCCAGAATGCTTTAAATTTGTTTTAAAAGTATCCACAGTCAGAAATTCATGCAAATGATAAAGTTTCACTCTATTATGCTTATACTTTGCTTTGATCATGTGTTGCAAATGCGACAAATCATGTCATGCAATGTTGAGAAATGATACAGTAGTGTGCAGCCCTACTATGGATTAAGGCTGCACAATTTAAAGATGATAATCCTGTAAATAATGTTCAGTTTCTTGCAAGAATGGCCTCATCAGAATCATGTATCATCAGTATTATCACCTCATGTATCATCAGAAGCTCCAAGGATTAATCTTGTATTTTTGACTTTTACATTGCAGCATTGACTTGCAATTAGTGCTCCTTTTTGATTTATTGTTTCAGCTAAAAGTCTTCTTTAATGCTTCACTAGAAAAAAAATATATAGTAACATTTTGATCAACCTAAGGGTGAATAAATGAACCATCAAAACCAACAGGTCCTCCATTTGAGATGTAAAAAAATAAGAGATTTGTCTAAATTCCACCAAAGTAGCGCCAGAAAAATAGGCTAATATGCCATTAGCGTTCATCTACAATCTGGATTAAGTAGACAAAACAAATGATTTCCCATGAACCTTGATCCTGTCTGACACAGTAACCACAAAAAAAGTGATGCAAACTACAGATACATAAAAATAAAAGATTAAATATTTAAAACATAAATATATTTGGGGGGTTCTTTAACTTTTGAAACATAGTTTTAATGGTTGATTGTTATTAAAACAAACAGATTTTAACCTTTCGTTATTGTTGTATTAAGGTCACATGGACTTTTTTTTTACCCCATATTTTGCACATTTTTAATGTTGTTGCCATCTGAATCAAATTATAAATACAATTCACATTAAAATACATTTAAGTATACCACACTAGCCTAATTTCCCAAATAACCAACAATTATACCCCAACAACCAAAAAATAAATATAATATCATATAACACATCATTTGAAATGTGTTGGAAATGAAAGTAGTTATTCTCAAGTGTATGCTTGAGTTTTTTTTTCCCCCATGTTGTGCACTATGCTTACAGTATAAGCAGTAAGAATGATGAATACATGGCTATATTAATAAAAGTTAAAATATTTTCCAACTAGAACTGTATATAGAGGATACGAAAATTTAATTCAAAATTAAAAGAAAATAAACATAATATCATTTAACACATCATTTAAGATGTGATAAAAATGAAATTACTAATTAATAAAGAGTATGCTCACGTTTTTTGTTGTTTTTTTATTTTCTCATGTTAGTAGTATGTATGATGATGAATACATAGCTATATTAATAAAAGATTCAATATTGTTCAACTAGTTATAAATATAAATATATAAAATAAAAATAAATATTATATCATCTAATACATCATTTGAAATGTGTTGGAAATAAAAGTAGGTCTTCCCAAGTGTATGCTTGAGTTTTTGTTATGTTTTTTGTTGTTTTTCCATGTTGTGCATTATAAGTAGTATTATGAATATATAGCTATATTCATAAACTTTAAATATTTTTCTACTGTTATATAAAGGATACAAAAAATTATCAAAAATTAAAAGAATAATAAATATAATACCATATCATATTTCATCTGAAATGTGTTGGAAATGAAAGCAGTTATTCTCAAGTGTATGCTCGAGTTTTTTTTTATGTTTTTAGTTATTTTCCTATGTTCTGCGTTATGCTTATAAGTGGTATGATGAATACATAGCTATATTAATAAAAGTTTAAATATTATTCAACTAGTATAGAGGATACAAAAATTGAATCAAAAATCTAAAGAAAAATAAACATAATATGATTAAAAAACAGCATCATTCGAATGTGTTGGAAATGAATATTGTATTCTTAAGAGTATTTTCACGTTTTCTGTTATGTTTTTTTTGGCTAATTTCCCATGTTGTGGCCCATCTTTAAAGGAACACCAAGTTATGTTTCAGTTACAATATAGGTAATATCAGGGAGTCTGCAGACATTAGTTCCCTTCTTTAAATAGCAAAGAGTGAAACCTCATCAAATTTCAAGGGATTTCTATGCCTGGAGTGTCAAAGGAAACGGATGTCGGACGAACTTGATGGCACATAACAGGCTTACACATATTTTGCTAGATAAACACATTACAAAACATGCTGCTAAACTCGTTTGTCCCCTTTATTGTGCCCTCATATTGTACAAATGAAACCCTTCACACACAAACTTGAAGCAAACATGCACCCGCTTAACCGCCATAGAGATACCCGATTAAAACATGGAAATCGACTTACTTTGTTGTTTTGCTCGTATCCAAGCGAAAAACAGTTATTTAGTCGATGTCCCACGTCGTCAAACTCTCTCGGTGCGGTGTGAAAAGCGGTTTATCTCCGGCACATTGACATGCAGACCGCGTTCAGAGCGAGAAAAGCGCCCATGTGAATAAAGTTGACACCGCTCAGACACCGTCCCGTCCTGCCATGGCAACCGAGCGGCGAAATAATATCTCCCGTAAACATTTACCTAGAGGCAGGATCACGGAGAAACACTTTTCAACAGGTTGTTTTTAGAAAGCAGGCCCATGGTCAACAGGAAACCATCGTGTTTATTCCAGAAGTTGCAGGCGTGTATGAGGAGTCCTTCGAGGTTGAAATTAGATGCTGGGGCTTCGCATTATGTCCATTGATCCAATTACACGAGTTAACCCTTTCGAGATCAAGCGGCGGAATAGTTTAGTATTTGTTCTTGTAGGCATTTATACATTTCCAATTTGGGGCCAAATTAAACATTGTGCTATTATTAGAGTGTGATTATTAATGTATTACGATTAAATAATTGAATATTTTTGAGAGTTTTATCACCCCTTAGTGATAATATAAGCAACAGCGCCATCTGTAGGATATGTTATTTAGATTTTTCTGTTATAAAATCTGGATAACCGTTCACTCAAAACTGAAATCTTTTCACCTTTTACTTGTTTTGAACACTATAGAACATATTTAAAGAAAGCTTGAAACCTGTAATCATTGACTTTGTTTGTCCTACTATGGAAGTCAATGGTTACAGGTTTTCAGCTTTCTTCGAAGTGTCTTCTTTTGTGTTCAACAGAAAAAAGAAACTCATAAAAGTTTGGAACCACTTGAAAGTGAGTAAACGATGAGTCAATTTTTGTAAAATACTATGCCTTTAATGGCATTTAGCTTTGGTCGATGTCTAGTTTATTCAGTGTCGCATATATTTTTATCGAAATGTAAATAATAGTACATCTTATATGTATGTCTTGTATGTATATAGAGAGAGAGAGAGAGAGAGAAGAAAAGTTATGTGTAATTAATGATTTAATAAACGCAAACATTTCCTCCTTGGCAAAACAAAATGCATAGACTCATTTCATAACACACATTAACCTATATATATATATAAAAAAAAAATTATATATATATATATATATATATATATATATATATATATATATATATATATTACATTTTCATCAAAAACTAATTTCCTCTGCAACACCAAATAATTTCCAAAGCTATTTCATCTCTGATTGTTTTAAAAAAATAAATAAATAAACACTTTTGAATTTATTAATGTTAAAAGATATACACTCACCGGTCACTTTATTAGGTACAACTGTCCTGCTGCTCGTTAACGCAAGTTTCTAATCAGCCAATCACATGGCAGCAACTCAATGCATTTAGACATGTAGACATGTTCAAGACGAACTGATGTAGTTCAAACCGAGCATATCTCACAACCATAGGGTTTACAGAGAATGGTCTAAACAAAGAGAAAATATCCAGTGAGCGGCAGTTCTGTGAGTGCAAATGCCTTGTTGATGCCAGAGGCCAGAGGAGAATGGCCAGACTGGTTTGAGCTGATAGAAAGGCAACAGTAACTCAAATGAACACTCGTTACAACCGAGGTATGCAGAAGAGCATCTCTGAACACACAACACGCCAAACCTTGAGGTGGATGGGCTAGAGCAGCAAAAGACCACACCGGGTGCCACTCCTGTTAGCTAAAAAGAAGAAACTGAGGCTACAATTTGCACAGGCTCACCAAAATTGGACAATAGAAGATTGGAAAAATGTTGCCTGGTCTGATGAGTCTCAATTTCAGCTCCGACATTCGGATATGTCAGATTTTGACAGCATGGATCCATCCTGCCTTGTATCAATGGTTCAGGCTGGTGGTGGTGGTGGTGTAATGGTGTGGGGGATATTTTCTTGGTACAATTTGAGCCCATTAGTATCAATTGAGCATCGTGTCAACGCCACAGCCTACCTGAGTATTGTTGCTGATCATGTCCATTCCTTTATGACCACAGTGTACCCATCTTCTGATGGCTACTTCCAGCAGGATAATGCATCATGTCATAAAGTGTGAATCATCTCAGACTGGTTTCTTGAACATGACAATCCAATAGAGCTCCTTTGGGATGTGGTGGAGATTTGCATCATCGATGTGCAGCTGACAAATCAGCAGCAACTGTCTGATGCTATCATGTCTAGATAGATAGATAGATAGATAGATAGATAGATAGATAGATAGATAG
>CAIGQZ010034999.1:4267303-4319974 GCA_903798205.1 Danio tinwini | reverse complement strand
AAAAAAAAAACCGATAAAAATAAAAACCGCAAAATTTTACGATCTATAATCCATAATGATAACTCCTGTACAGCAGTCCTACAACATTCTGACACTCGATGACACTCAAATCCCCTGTCAGAAAAGTCTAGTGGCTAAGAATGGGCGTTTTACAGTGTCTGCTATGATGTTAATGTTGTTTTTGGTGTGTTTACATAGATGAATATGGCCACTGTATAAATGCACAGTACAGTTACCATCTTATTGCCTCATTATATGGTTATGATAACATAATATATGCCTTCAGTGATTTCCTGAAGATAAATACAAAAAAATAACACGACTGAAATAACTACAGCAGTCGTGATTGTCTGATCTCATATGAAGCAAGAGATCACGATGACATATGATGACGTGTGCAGCTGCTGTAGTGCTGTCCCAATTTATAGGAGTAAATTTTGAAGCCCCTTCCCTTCACACTTGTTTTTAAGGGCCTAGGGGTAGGGGTACAAAAATAGAATTGAGATTGGGTCCTATTCTGGAACAAAACAGCATTATCATGCAGCCATGTTCTCAGTTTTCATATCTTGAATTATATAGTTATTCCTACACCATTCATTTGTTTATTTGTGGATGATATGCTTGAAAAAAATGTCAACTTACACATTTTAAAACGATTGCATTATTATAATAGACAACGGCTGTATGCCCCTAATTCTCACAGAATTATATAATTATGAATATGCTGAATTGACAACAGAGTGTGTTTAATGCAACTGTATAAAAACATTGTTAGTGCATCAGCTTAGTTTTCATTGATTAGGAGCTCTAATGAAGTTATTGCTAGGGCTGCATAATACTGTAAAAATATGCGAGATTGCCATTAAGTATTGTGATAACAGTATTCATTACAATATAACCTTTCTCTAGAAAAATTCCATTTTATTAATTTAAATTTTTTAATCATTTATTTAAAGATATTAAAATTAACAGGTAAAAAAAAATTTTCAGATCTAATTTTAAGTGACCAAATAAAGGTGCAAACAATTAGTCTGTAAACCACTATGAATAAGTGAAAACCGCAGCAGAATCTCTGACTCTCATTGCCATTAGTATTTATTTTCAGTTCTGGGTTCAACTTTGGGCCACTTCAGCCAATAGCAGAACAACAACTACTGGGAAGGTGTGGATGATGATAGTAAGGTCCCATCTGATTGGTCAAATTTAGATAAATAACCAATGCAGACATATGCAATTTATCACATGTCTATGATGGGTATGTTGCATATATTATTATAACATTAAGTTTGCTATATATTGTACAGCCCTTGTTATAATTATTGTTGTGAAAGGGCCTTAAATTAGAACGCATGTTTCAAAAATTTCAGTTTTGAACTGAGATTGAGGGATTCTGCCTGAGATTGAGGGATTCTGAGGTTTTCTCGGCTGACTGATCAGCTCCTCCATAGCACAGACTATGCTGTCTTACTCAGGGGTTCAGGGAAGCGTTTCCTCACTGCTTGTGTCACAATAGGAATCCCTCCCTGATGCCCGGCTTCCTCCTGAGCTAATCTCTTTTCAAAAGGTTAATGATTTGAGATGAGTCTTCTAATGGATACACCATATTGCATTAGTGCTGCATCACTGATAATCACAAATAAGGATGCCTTGAGCATTACAATTACTTCAAAATGTATGCACACATGTGGGAAAGTGTCATGTTAATAAAGATGACACGAGAAACTATTTCTGCATAATGTATCGTTTTGGTATCAATATCGAAATGTGCGAATCCATAATAGTCAATCACAGGATTTGCAATGTCGAGTTGAAATTATAGTTGAGCAGGAACCACATTTTCAGAACCACATTTTCAGAACATTGTGAAGTCATTGCTAAGTTTAACTTCCTTAACAGTAGCCATGTTTCCATCTAAAGATGCTAATTAAACTGGAATATTTCATAAAACATTTGTAAATAAAGT
The DNA here is from genome assembly GCA_903798205.1 of Danio tinwini. Taxonomy (NCBI): domain Eukaryota; kingdom Metazoa; phylum Chordata; class Actinopteri; order Cypriniformes; family Danionidae; genus Danio; species Danio tinwini. The sequence goes on along the minus strand of CAIGQZ010034999.1, from coordinate 4,318,011 downwards.
ACCGTTTTAGCTCAAGAGAATAAAATCGTCACTTCCTGAAAAACATGCGCCAAATATTAAAAAAAGTGTGGAAGTTGTTGCGTTAGGAGAAGGCCGTTTTTCATTTTGGGGTTTTATATGTGATATGTAAATGGGTCTTAAAAGCTTCCATGCAATCTCTTGTGAATTTTGTAATGTAATTGAGGACATTTGTTTCAAGTTAAATGTCATTCATTTTATCCACTTCACAGCTAGCTTGTTACTGGTAAATCAACTGTGAAATATGGTGAATGTAAGATTCAAGTAGCCCTGTATCAATATATGTAATCAATATATTGACTTGTTGTGCATTACATGGACATGACCAGACATGAAAAAGTTGTTGGTGATGCAATACATATTGTCCATCATGTTTACGTAAAAAGGAATGTTTTTAACATTTTAGCTGATTACGCAACCTCTGTCATCTTTTTTTCCCTCGGCACATTTACATACAAAAATATTTAAGCCAACAAAAAAGGTTTATGTGCACTCAAAAAACATTTTTTCCTCATGTTCAAACTACTTATTTAAAATGAGCTAAAACAACACAGTTCTTGAGCTTTTTTAGGGACATTTACTGGCTCAACAATAAGGACTGCCCTATGGCCCAGAGCCAGCATTAGATACACTTGGGACAGTGGACGGGATTGTTACTGGCCCCATTGGGCCAGTGCTGCCTTGTCCCTAAAGATTAGTTTGGCTCTGACTGTTTGTTAATTGCTTAAATCAGAAGGAGCTATATGGTGCGGCAGAAATATAAACAGCGCCATGCATTTTAAAATTGTAAACATGACCTATAGATTTCTTTCAGGGTACGCAAACTGGCACTGCATAAAATTGTTGCCGTGCGACCAGTTTTTACTGCAAAATGTTCACCGTATGCAATGATTTAGTAGACGTTCATGCAGAATGCATCTTTGCACCAAAAACGGCAAACGCAGCTTTCAGGAATGGTTTAAAATAGTTGACATGTCAACTAGCTGTAGTAAATAATTTCCACAATGCCTGCCCCACCTTCAAGCTCTTCTTATTGGCCCACTGCTCTACAACAGATTGCGAATGGATTGGTTAATATCAGCTGTTAATCACTCAGTTCAGATGACAGAGAGCTACAGCCTCAAAAATGTAAAGGTCTGGATACTAGAGAATGAAAAAAACACTGAAAGATTTTGTTTTAGAAACCACCTAAAGTTACAGATAATGGCACGTCTGATTAGTGATCATGTGGAGAATGTTAATCCACCATTTACACTTCTCACCATTTAGACTTCCAGTGGGAATTGGTCAGCTTGGTAGCGCTGACGAGTGTGGGTGGGGATGAGAGCAGCGCGAACCTGTTGGAGCGAGTGTTTCAAGTGTCGAGTGCTGTGACGGAGCTCCAGATGGAAACTTTTGTTTTGTGTTTACCTTATGATTAAAGTTATTGCATGTCCTCCAGTTCCAGTCTTTGAATGAACAAGTTTGAGCTACTTGTACATTAAGGTAGCGTTCAAAAAGAACAAAACACCAGTGAAGAAACTCGACACATGAGGAACATAAAAGCCTACTGCCAGCTAGTGTTTCAAAAGTGTTATTGCAGAGCAACACAAACAGCACACAAGTATAAATGCACAACTACACACAAGGCAGGCGTAGAAGTATAAACCAGTCTTAAGGGGAAGGGCTAGCTAGCCCTTGAAACTGAAATTTTTCAGGAACATACTGGAAACCAAGTGGTACGAAAATTTTCCCAGTATAAACCATCTCAGTGTTTCCCCTAGGTTTACAGTTTTGGAGAGGGGGATTGGGGCTGTGGCGCGACGCGGCCCAACACAGCGTGGCTTTTCAGACTCACACTGACGCAAGGAGTCATGGTCTTTAATGACAGCAGTAAATAACTGAACAACTATTTGAACTGTACAACCGTTTGTAAATTATAAATTAACATTTATTTTATATCTTTTTTTATTGACAAACTGTGCAGCTTTTGTCTCTGAAATCTTTATGGGCTTCTGGAAAAACATTTCCTGAGCCTCTTGGTATGGAAAGTCAGAAATGTCTGGCCCATTTATTGAGACCTTTATTAAACATGTGTCTTAAAAAGTTTAGATGTGAACAAATGGCCAGAAGCAGCTTTACAGAAAATAATTCATCCATTCATTACACTTCAGCTTAGTGCCTTATTAATCAGGGGTCACCACAGTGGAATGAACCACTACAGAAAAATTACAAACAATGCAATTTGGAAACATTGCAAATGATGAAAGATGAAAATGAGTTAAAATGCACATCTATAAATCTAATACTTGTTTACTAAAAGGAAATAGGCCCATAAACTACTTCTTGTAATACACTCATTGCTATAAGAAGTTATATTATTAAATATTTGTTAAAAGTTTTATCTAATAATTCCAGCAAGCTTTTAGTGAACTTGTAATATTGTCAAAAACAGAACTTTCAGATGTTATATGTAATTCCAATATTGCTCTATTCATTTAACCCATCAAATGTAATGTTTAGACCATTACTGTGGCTCTTGCGATCTGTTCACTTGCTCATTCACTCTCGTCGCCATGATTTCCGGGTATTTTAATTCATTTTGGGGGATTATTCTGTCAATAAACTAATAAAAATCAGATTTTGCTTTCGAACTGTGGTTTAACAGAAGCATTAAAAAGGTAAACTAATGGAAATGCCAGTGCACAATTGAAGGGTACCAACAATTTGTCTACATCTGTATAGAAAATGCAATGTCATTCTTTTTCAATATTGTGCGGCCATATAAAGAACAATGGACTTGTATGAGAAAATATAGGTCACTTAGTTTGAATATAGGCTTAAACATCAAAATAAATGTATTTTATTCTTCTAATGGGACTTTTGAGACCTTGAGATTGTGGCTTCTCTAGGTCTTGTGGTTTTGTTTTCATGTGTTGGCTATTGTGCTGCCCTTGGTTGTGTCTGATTGTGATGCGAGCAGCAATTCTGTCACGCTCCCGTTTGGGGATTTTTCTTGTTTCTCTCAAGCCTTTGTTGATTTTTAAGTTTGTAAGTGACCCATATCTGTCATCCGTGAACAGGCCTGCATGTGCACGTTTAGAAAAACAACAACATCATGTGGTCTGCCTGCATACACACATTATGATAAAAAGCAGTCCCTTGCTGGATAGTCCCTATACTGGATTGCAAATTATAAAACTAATAGAGATGCACCAGCAATTTTAGACCATGCACAAAACACTGAAACAGGAATTGATTTTATTTTATATTTTGATAAGTTTGGGTAATTAAAATGTGGTCACTTTGTAGATCAGTAGTCAATAGTGTCATGCTCTTGGTGATAAATTAAGTTGGGTTTAACCTGCAAGGACAATTGTCCCTTTTTTTGCATATACATGGCTCAGATTGTTTTTTTTTCCATGATAGTGGAACAGTGACTACATTTATATGGACGTCAGTAATCAAATTATTTACCTTGATATGAATAAGACAATAATATGATTAAGGTGTTTACATGAGTTGCTTTTTGAATGTTTCTTTCCTGATCCCATTTTACATGTTATAGTATAAAGTTCGATTAACGTCATTATAACACCATTTGGCACTTGTTTCCTCTGGCGTTTCACACAACAACAGTTCATGTTAAGGCTGATTTATACTTCTGCATCATAAACGTATGCATTTTTTGCATGAGAGCGAGAGAAACATTAAATAATAATTAATTTTTTTATTCTAAATAACTTTACTGTATACTCGTAGAGAAAGAAGTGACTGGTCTAAACTGGCTGCAAAATATATGTGCACCATTAGTAGTAAACACATTTGCCTTATCTACATGTTTTAATCATGTTTTAATTTTTTAGATATATTGTCTGTTTGTATTCCCTTTTCTGTCATTTATTTCTTGTTTTCTGTATATTGTATATACGTCTAAATTGCTTTGGCATTCAAGTTTGCTTTGAACTTAAAAGACACATGGCTCCTGAATAGCATAGAAGTAAGAGAAATGGTGGATTTTTTTATTTTAAGTCTTTTTTTACTCTAACTCATTGAAAAGAAACAGTGCATAACAGGGTAATAATAAATACAATAATTGTAAATTATTGTGGGTAAATGGTGCGTTTCAGTTTGGCTACCACCGCAAGTATATTTCAAACCTGTGGAAAGCACTGCATTTATTTTGCATCTTTGGATGGTAACATAGCTTGCTGATTCTGAATGTTGCCAAGCTGTTACTGCAAGACAGTGACTTGAGTACATTTTTGCATAAAGAACCATATCATTAAATTAAGGCAACAGTGAAAACTTAAAGGGAACCTATTATTCCATTTTAGTGAAAATTTAAAGGGAACCTATTATTCCATTTTTTACATGATGTAAAATAAGTTTCTGATGTCCCTAGTCTGTGTTTGTCATGTTTAAACTCAAATTACACTACAAATAATTTTTATAACTCTTGGAAACTGGCGCTTTTATGCTGTTCACACCAGACGCAGTACAAGTGGATAAATCGCGATATTCACACTTAAATTAACGCGTGAACATTTTACGTTTACTTGTTTCATTTGCGCGTCATATCCGCTTCATTCATGGTTCAAATTCACTTCACAACAGACGCGGATTGCCGCTAAATGGCTAACATGGATTTTATTGAAAGAATAGCTGTGTATGTGCTTTAGGAAGACGTTTGGAGCAGTGTCAGTGAGCCGAGCCCAGTTTGATTAACTGGTGTCGGCCGGAGGATTTTCCCCCGGGACACCAACAACAGGCACTACGTAATAATCACGCCCCTACAAGTGAAAGCTCCTGATTGGCTAACGCAGCATGAATGTCCGCGGAAGTTCAGATTTTCTAACTTGAGCGATATGCGCGTTAAGCGCATCAATCGCGCAAAACACTCAACTCATGCCGCTTCAATCGCACGAATCGTGCCGCTGGATGTCTATTCACGTCTTTTCATTGACTTAACATGTAAATCACTCGCGACCATTTGGTTGACGTATTAATTCACATTTACAAAACTTAAACCTAAACCTGGACATTTTAAATCAAACACACTTCCGCTCCTTGCCTCATTGGAAATTAAAGAAGCCCATAATCAATATGGATTTAGGACATCTGAAGAAAGGAGCAACTCATCCCTATATATATATATATATATATAAGACAACAATATCTGGATATTAGAAACCAATATTCTTTACACTCACCAATATTTACAGATGGTTCAAAGGTGGAAAATGGCAAAGCAGCAGTGGTGACTGGACAACAACTTTATGGAATCAGTCTGCCTAAAGAATGCACAATATTCACAGCTGAAGCCTGTGCTTTACTTTTAGCATTGGAATATATAGAAAATGTCCAACAAAAGAACTCTATTATTTTTACAGACTCCAAATCATCGCTCCAAGTGATGGATTTGCATGCTCACGTTACATGAATGCGATCTCGACTTGTATTACTCCACTCACGACATTTGTCTTTGAAATAATGCCATAGTAGTTGGAAGATCTATGTAAAAAAACCTGCCACCACAGCTAGAAAACAACCTAGAGGAGACACTGAAATGCCTATACATCAGTCTTTGTGCATCCTAAAATTCAAAATTTATAATGCCTCTTAGTGGCTGACATTAACTTCAACATTGATAAAAACTCTAAATAGTGGATGGCTGCTTCTCACCCAGGGCTGTTTTTGCTAATAAGGGTGAGATCATCACTAATGGCCAGGGCTTTAGCCTTCCGATGACATTTATAAAGGGAGAATGTCAATCAAAGTGTTTCTGCAGACTTTTGTTATGAAGTCTGATTATAAAAAAAAAAATAGAATTAATGTGTTTTTACCGTTAGAGGCTGGCTATCTTCTCAGACTGTTGCCACACTTTTGTATTTAACCAACTCATAAAAGTGATTTTTGCATAATAGTTCCCCTTTAATACACGTTAATACACACTCATTGTGTTTTTTTGTGGATGATTCACAAATACTTTTGGTAAAGTCTAGGTTTTCAAAAGCAAATGTGTATTCTGAGAATTTCTGAAATCTTGACAAACACAAATAAGCATCATTCATGTGCTCTCACTGTTGGCCAAATGTACTGTTGTCTGATTGAGTTAAAGGAAATTGACTGATATTTATCTATAGCTAACTGATTATTCAGTCCCTGGATGAAAGGAAAGCGAAACATGTTTGCTACAAAATGCCTTGTGGTAAAATTTATTTTTAGCTGTTGCACTATAGGTTGAGTAGTGATAAATAGTCGTGCAGGAAAGAGCGAACTGAATGTTGATTTGAGTTAAATTTTGGCATTGCCAGTAAAGTAATTGATCATTTGTGAATGTTTTAATCAGAATGTGTTGCTACTTTTTATGCTGTTTTATATCTATATAACATTAATGTAGGCCTGCACAATGTATCGTTTCAGCATTAATATCGCAATCCACAACAATCACATTAGAGGCAACAAAAGTAATAGTAAAAAAAATAGTCAATCATTTCTAAGTGGAAGCATAAAATTACTGTATAAAATGCAGGGCTACAAATATTCCGGCACCGTGCTTAATCTCCGGCGTGCGGCCGTGAGGGAAAAAAATAAAAAATTTAGAGCCTGCGCATGCGCTTTAATTAGAAATGCTCAATATAATCGCTTAACTGTTAACAGAAAGGGTGCATTTGTAACCGATTATTGGTATCAGTTAAATGATTTAAAAATATTATTTTATATATTATAAAGTTTGGCTGCATAAGGGGCTGATCACAGCGAACGCGCTTTTTGCATTGAGAGGGGCAACCTTTGAATGGTTTACTAACGGCCGCAAGTGTTTTATACGCTTATGCACCCTGGGTGCCTCGCGTTTTGCCGTTGCACGCTTTGTGCTTGAGCTGAAAAAGCGTGTTACCTCAGTCGTGTCTTTTTCATTCTTCAATCAAATGAAAGCACTGCAGGGTTTCTGTTGAGGTCACAGCAGGTTTTGTGTTGTCAATGCGACTACGGCAAACTTTTAAAGATGGAGGAGAGACTTGTGGTTGATGTTTCAAGTTATCCAGAGCTGTATGACTTTACAGATCTTGAATAACACAATATTATTAAAAATTACAATTATAACATCAACAGCAAACGACTCGTGCACAATACGGCTTAGCTGATTCAGTCGTTTACTAGTGACATACAAAAGAGCACCGTTCTTCTTTTTTTCTTGTCAACATAAAGGCGGTGCGCCTCGTATTTTTGGAAAAGTAAGGCGTGCTCTTTGTGGTCAGCCCCTTAATGTGCAACAAATATTTGGTAACTCGCAGGACAGTAATGCCTGCAAACACGTGTCTAGACGTATTTTGCCAAAGAAGCAAAATGAAAGTCACAGTTTGACACAGATGAGTTGACATAAACCAGCGCTGATGCTGATTGGACTTAACAAACAGGCTATTGATGATTTAGTGTACAACCAACAAACCAACCTTTTTTCCATTTGGAAAATTGGAGTTATTAATAGTTCTTATATAATATCAGTTTTTAAAATAGCCTACATAATCTACCAATCAAACAAATCCAAAGATTTTCTTGATTTTTGTATAATGATAACTCCGACATGATAACATGTATGCAAATTAATGCAATATCATATATAAACAACAAAATTGTTATACAAAAAGTCAACATATGAGCCTTGAGGTTCATTGTCATTTTGCATCACATGCAACGTGTGCACACATGAACCGCGAGTGAGATGGAGGAAGGTTTTTTTTTTATACATGATTATGCCATCAAACTGTTTTCTCGTAGCTGTGCGATATGGCTGTATATTGTCACTGGTGGGACACTAAGGCACACCTCCCACCAGTGTCGATATACAGCCATATCGGGCTGCTACTCATGTGAAATGGCTCATATATACAATCAAGACTATACAGTGTTATTTTACATTTGGTTATTAACGTTGCATACCTGAATACTGCTAGATTTTCAGAAAACCATAAAATACTGTTGATCTCATTTTTGCTCTAGTGTTTTTATCAACCCTTGTGATTGGATTATATTTTATGCAGATGCGCTGCCCTAAAAATTACCCCAATCAGTCTAAAAATATTAATTTGATTATTTTCAAATAGATCTATTGATGCTCTTGAAGTGATGTTCTCATACACTGTAATTGTTTCAGAGGTTTAATGGTGCTCAGACATACTAAGTTTGATTGTTTTCCTCTCCTCAGTGTGCTGGCGGCAGTGACTGGTTCAGCGGCAGTGGTGCCAACAGCCGTCGTCCCATGAGTTTTCCTTTGGCCTGAGCTGTCTGCTTTGGGCTCCGGCCTAGTTCATCTGGATATCTGTGCCTCCGGCGCCGCAGTCATGGATCACCCCAGAGAGAAGGAGGGCGATAGGCCAGTGAGGAGCAGTAAAGTGCCCCAGGGGCGCAGCGGGCACTCGCGGCCCTCCAGCTCCTCTGCGTCCTCTGGGGTCCTTATGGTGGGGCCAAATTTCAGAGTTGGCAAGAAGATCGGCTGTGGCAACTTTGGAGAGCTGAAGCTCGGTAAGAGAAGCAATTAGTATCATAAATGTGCAAAAAAATGGCTGGTGAAGTAACCTGGGGTGCGTTCTTTTCTTAATGGTGCAATGTAAACAATGCTGGGTTCCACACAATTTCTTTATTTTGTCCCAACACAAACTGATTAAATTCACCTAATTGTTTTTACAAATTTAAGTTGATTACATATTAAACAATTAAGCTGTTTCTCAAGAATTGTGTTGATTCAGCTCATTATAAATGGGTAGATTGAACAATTTTTGAGTGTGCAAAGTGAGAGTTGATCTCAGGAGCTCTGGATTTCCTCGGTCACCATAATTTGTCAGTTCATTGGGAAACATTGACTTAAAAAAAGATGTCATTGTGTGCACAAAAAAACTTGAAAAGGAGCTTGTTTAAGCCAAACACAATAGAAAAGTAAATATAATCGGCACACTGCCACTTTAGCTCTCAAAAGACCATTTTGAACGTTTTGACCTACAAGGTCTTCATCAGGTTGTTTACTTTTTTTGACCTAAGCCATGTGAAAGTTTGTAAAGCTGAAGTGTGTAATTTGTGTGCTACTAGTGGTAGGGTTGAGAAATTTTTTATTTTTATTTTTTTTGATACCAGTGCTGAATTAATACTTTTAAAATTGTACCGGTGCCAAAATCGATGCTTTAAAAAAATGCAATTGTTCTTGATATTGTTATAATTGTAATATTTAAAAATATTATTATATTCTAGATTTGTGAAGATATCCAGTGCATAATATGCACTCACCGGCCACTTTATTAGGTACATCTGTCCAACTGCTCGTTAACACAAATTTCTAATCAGCCAATCACATGGCAGCAGCTCAATGTGTTTAGGTGTGTAGACATGATCAAGACGATCTACTGCAGTTCAAACTGAGCATCAGAATGGGGAAGAAAGGTGATTTAATTGACTTTGAATGTGACGTGGTTCTTGGTGCCAGACAAGCTTTTTCAGAGTATTTCAGACTGCTGATTGACTGGGATTATCGCGCACAACCTTCTCTAGGGTTTACAGAGAATGGTCAGAAAAAGAGAAAATATCCAGAGAGCGGCGGTTCTGTGGGCACAAATGCCTTGTTAATGCCAGACGTCAGAGGAGAATAACCAGACTGGTTTGAGCTTATAGAGAGGCAACAGTAACTCAAATAACCACTAGTTACAATCAAGGTATGCAGAAGAGCATCTCTAAACACACTACATGTCCAACCTTGACGTGGATGGGCTACAGCAGCAGAAGACCACACTGGGTACCTGGTGTCAGCTAAGAACAGTATACATTCTGGCTATAATTTACACAGGCTCACCAAAATTGGACAATAAAAGATTGGAAAAACGTTTTCTGGTCTGATGAGTCTATTTCTACTGCGACATTCAGATGGTAGGGTCAATTTGGCCCCAACAACATAAAAGCATAGATCCATCCTGCCTTGTATCAACGGTTCAGGCTGGTGGTGGTTGTGTAATGGTGTGGGGGATATTTTCCTAGCACACTTTGGGGCCATTAATACCAATTGAATATCGTGTCCACATCACAGCCTCCCTGAGTATTGACAATGAGCTCACTGTACTCAAATGGCCTCCACAGTCACCAGATCACAATCCAATAGAGCACCTTTAGGATGTGGTGGAACAGGAGATTCCCATCATGGATGTGCAGCTGACAAATCTGCAACAACTGCGTGATGCTATCATGTCAATATGGACCAAAATCTTTAAAGAATATTTTCAATACCTTGTTGAATCTATGCCACAAAGGATTAAGGCAGTTCTGAAGACAAAAGTGGGTTTAAGCCGGTACTAGTAAGGTGTACCTAATAAAGTGGCTGGTGAGTGTAGGTATTCGGTTTTCAATACCCAACCCTAACTAGCATTACCAAATTAAATTGCAAAAATATTATTTTCAAAGATGTTTCCTGAAGCACTCCTCCTTAATTTGTTAGTTGATCAAACAGATTTGTTCCCCAGAATCATGACCCTAGAGTTTAACTGTTTTGAAGTTGAATAGAATTGCTCAAAGTCTAATGCGCAAATAAAAAGGAAAGGCAATCTCACATGATAACATTCACACACAGGGTGCAAAAACAACTTGCTGTCATTTTTCAGGAGATGGAAGCGGTATCTTTGTAGTAGCATCATTTTAAAGTGGAAGGTGATTTCCTGTTAATGCTGTCTGTATTGTTTGTTACATTGAATCAACACCATTGTTCTTTATGAAGTAAAACAACAGCTTCAACATTACCAGGGCAACATGTGTATTGTTGATTTGAAGAACCTTGTAAAGAGAAGCTCAGAGTTATATTAATGTCAATACTTTGTTTCCTCTACGAGTGAAATGTAATCATCATGCAGCCGTTGGCATTGAAAAAATTAAAAAATGACAATATTATTTATATTATCATTCAAGAATTACAAATTTGCTGAAAATTTGTCAATTATTAAATAGACTACAACGTTGACCGATTATAAAGTAAAAGAAATTTTTTTTTCTCTCTAAAGGCATTTAAAGGGATACTTCACTCCCCCAAAAATCTGCCATTTCTTTATTTTGTTAAACAGAAGATATTTAGAAAAATGCTGGTTGCAGGACCCATTGGCTGTTTCTCAATACAAAGTAGGCAAAGTTCGGACTTTTGTCCCTGGAAGTTCCGACTTGCCAATTTCAGACTTGGAAGAACCGAGTACCAAGGACGCGAGGACCACAAGTCGGGTACTTCTTCAAATGGAATGCCAGTGTACTTTTATAATGTCACTTACCTCACCAGTTATTAATCGGTTTCACTGTACATTAACAATAAAATAATTTACTTGTATAAAGCACGGCCTTATTATTAATATGATAATAATGTTATGAATACATATTTTTGATTTGAGAAAATATAAGCGTAAATAACCATATATGTAGCGTGAAATGGTTTATTATACACAGACTCGTGTCTTTGATTGTCAGATTTAATAAACTAAAATGGACTATATGCAAATATAAAATAGAAGAATAAACAATAAGAAAAAAAGATAGTTAAACAATTTGGTAAACAAAGACAAACAACGTGCAACACAGTAACATAATTAAAGACAATTATAAAACACAACAAAATAATACTGCCAAAATACTGCCACACCTGATAACAAATAATAGATTTAAAAGACCAAAAACTGGCCTTTAGAGATGCACAAGATGGATTAAATATCATGTTTTAACTACAATGGAGAGATGAAATCCTGCGGTACATCTAAGATGGACTGGCCGATTAAAGCTGCTCTTGTCGGGGGAGGTGATGAAGAAGCTCCCACTGACAGGCTGGGCGTCAGAGTCCGCATAAGCTGAGGCACATTGTCAAAGATGCGCTATATTTGTAAATAAACTGCAGATTCAAGTTTAAAACAACTACATACTCACCTGAAAAACTTTTTATTTTTTTTGAGGAGTTTTTAAAGTCGTGTAAATTTTCTCCTCCACCACTAGCTATCGCTAGTTGGCTTGCAATGCATTCTGGGATACCCGCACTTCACAAATTTGCACAAGTCACCTCTCAATGCATCCTTGGCAAAAGGGGCGGAGCAAGTAAACATCTGGGAATTTTATCTGTACTTGACAAGATGTGAACTTTGAACCAGAACAGTACTTCGATGACGGTTGATGACGTTTCACGAGGACACAAACAAGTACAGACAAGAACGCATATTGAGAAACAGCCATTAACTTTCACAGTTTTGATGTCACAGCGGAGGTGGATGAGTCCCTGCTTTGATAATGTCTACTTTAAGGTATTTTTTAAGTGAACTAACTATGACATTCTGCCATATTAGAATTAAGGCCAAGTATACTTCAAACAAAATTGAAGAAGATTGAAGAACTCCTATTGATGTCATTTTAAACAAAATCCAGTCAAAACTAAGATACTTTTGAGTTTGTTTTGACAGTTCAAAATGGCTCACCAAGGTAAACTTTTGAGTTTTTTAAAACTTTTTTCCTCTTTTTCAACTAAAATTGTTCCAACCAAATCCAACAATGGTGTTTGATTGGTAAATAAATCTGTGTTGTTGGCCATTCCTAATGAAACATACTACTTTTCTGAATAACTTAAGGATCCATTGTCAAAGAAAGTTACTTTTTTACTCAGGCACAGTATAAACATCTTGTTCAATATTGGTACATCTATATTAAAACCCTTTTTCTGTTTTACTCTTGTAGGAAAAAATCTCTATACCAATGAGTACGTTGCAATAAAGTTGGTAAGTACATCATATGTTTTTGTGTTCTACCTGTTCAGCAGTGGCTGATGTTCTTTCAAAAGGGACCTATTATGCCCCTTTTTACAAGATGTAAAATAAGTCTGTGATGTCCCCACAGTGTATATGTGAAGTTTCAGCTCAAAATAAAGCACAACTTTTTATTATAATTTTTTTTATAACTCTTTGAAACTGCCCCTTTTAGTCTTTGATCCAAATCATGCCGTTTTGGTGACTGCCGCTTTAAATCCAAATGAGATTGTGGTCCCAGCCCTCTTTTCAAAAGTAGGTGGAGCTATAAACACTTATGTGTCAGCATAGCAGCAGATTTAAAACTCTATATGTGCTGTTTATGCTAATGAGGGAGAGATTGTCACCAATGGGCGGGGCTTTCCCTCTGATGACATGTACAAAGGAAGAATGTCAGTCATATGCTGTTTACACCACACGTGCAAGTGATTTACATGTTAAGTCAATGCAAAAATGCAAATAGACATCCTGTGGTTGCATGATTGAAGCGGCACGAGTTGAGCATTTTGCGTGTTTTATGCATGTATCAGGTGAATCGATTGAGTTGGAAAATCTGAACTTTAGCTGAAATTCGCACCGCATTAACCAATCATGAGCTTGCTCCTGTAGGGAAGTGATTAAGATGTAGTGCCTGTTGTTGGTGTCCCGAGTAGGGTTGGCACGATGCTAGAATTCGATAACAATCGATACTGAAATTTCCTGTGAACATTTCAGCGCTGTTGAGCACGTTTTTAAACTGCTGATTTGCAATTTTGTTAACAATCTCAAGAGAAGTGACTGGTAAACCGATGACCTTCACGGCCAATCACAAAGTTACCATTGTTTACAGAGTAACAGTTTACAGGGACACTGGAGCATTTTAAAGCCCCAATTCATCAGCGGATCTCTCATAAGCTAGCTTGTAGACAAACCAGCTGATCAATGTCACTTTAAAATGCTCCATGTCCCTGTATCTGTGGTTACACGTAGTAAACATTGGTAAGTTTGGCAAACTGATGACCTTCACGGCCAATCACAGTAATTTCTGTTGAGCTTGTGAACACAATGGCAAATCAGCGCTGTTTAAGAATGCGCTCAACAGCGCTCAAATGTTAGATGGAAATGGACATTTTTTAAATATCAGTACCGATTGGTATCGAATTCCAGTATCGTGACAACCCTAGTCACATAGGGGAAATCCTCTTGCTGACACCGGCTCATCAAACTGGGCCTGGCTCAGTCAGAAGCACCGCTGAAAGCTCCCATCATCCATGTATAGTTTCCGGAGGAGTTGATGAACTCACAGAGCTGGGTACAAAGATCTAGTGGACTCAGACACGGCGCCGAATGAATCTACACTGTTTTTCAGCCTTCCTAAAGCACATAAAGCTACTCTCTCAATAAAATCTATGTTAGCCGTTTTGGCCCTGCACATGACACAAATCCACTTCTATTGTGAAGTGAATTTGATGTGCGAGTAAACTATTCGTGCTTGACTCGTCTGGTGTAAACACAGCATAAGTGTTTTTACAGACTTTTTTTTTCAAGTGTGATTATAAAAAATAGAAATAGTTCATTTTTACCATTAAAGGCTGGATATATACACGTTCAGTTGCAACACAACTGGGTTTAAACTCCTTATAAAAGGGATTTTTGCATAATAGGTCCCCTTTAATATTTAGGTGTCATCACCATCCCTACATTTTCTTAGACCTTGAGTCAGATGTTTAAAGTATTGCTTGGATATGTCCCTCTGGTGTGTGAAAGTCATTTTCCTGAATGTGATTTTTGAGTTAATGTGAAATTATTTTAATCAAATCTTTTTTGATCCTCCTAAAGGAACCTGTGAAATCGAGGGCCCCACAGCTACATTTGGAGTACCGGTTCTACAAGACATTAGGCAGTGCAGGTAAGATTATAATATCCCTGTCTTTATCGCCTTTGTTTACCTGAACAAATACTCTTTATGGGACATTTTTTCCATTCAGTCAGCTTGTTCGCTCCTTGTATCTCCTCTACCTTTAGCCTTCATCTTCATACCCAGGTGCATTGTGCTTTATTTATATTACGCTCAGGCTTTGTGATGGGGATTTTACCTTTATTTTTCTTGCTTTGAAGCCGGCAGGTTTTCTGAGGATGTTTCCTTTGTATAGGATTGAGAATTTTTTTCCCTCTCTAGAGATTCTGACATGTTGAGTCACAGCTTCAGTTTTCATCTTACAGAATGGTTCATTTTACTACTGAGCTAAAGGGTTTATTAAAAACTGGAATGGAAATCTACATACTTGTTAAATTCAGCCTACCAGAGATGTGTCAGCGATGATCAGATCATAGTTAATATATTTAGTTCCTCTGACAATAAAATGCTTCAGCGGTCTTAACAGTGAAAAGCCACTACTCACAAAATGTGAAACCCGTTGTCATCTTGCTCCATATTTTCATGCCTTTTGTAGGGAATTTGGAGTTACAACAGGTTTTTAAGTAGGTGTGAGACACACATGTGATATTAGGCTACGTTCACACTGAGGCTTGATGCTCAAATCAGATTTTTTTTCTCAGATCAGATTTTTTTGCATAGCTGTTCACATTGTTGTTATAAATGTGGCCAATATCAGATTTGCAGTGTGAACAGATCATGGTCCTAAACTGACCCGCATGCACAGAAGTATAGTTACGGAGCGCACTAAATGTCTAATTATGCACACAACGTGTATACTGTATGAAGCA
The DNA here is from genome assembly GCA_903798205.1 of Danio tinwini. Lineage (NCBI taxonomy): Eukaryota > Metazoa > Chordata > Actinopteri > Cypriniformes > Danionidae > Danio > Danio tinwini. The sequence continues at coordinate 4,302,511 of CAIGQZ010034999.1, read as the reverse complement.
CGTTGTCAGATTATGCTTAATATGATTGTTGCTCTTTTCAGACAACCGTAGTGTATTACATGAACTGTAAAGGGTTGTTCTGCTACTACTAATGTGTATTTCGGCATTTAAAGCCTAAAATAAGTCCCTTGTGATTGAAAACACTGATCATTTGTGATTTATGACAACCACGGTGCGAGTCTTTCTGACTACCGCTGTAGTGAACTCATCAAGGGTTAATGAGCAGCCACAGACTGAACTGTGAAGGCGGAGTTGTTTTATCTCCATTTGCAGTTATTTTATTTTACTTCATTATAAACAACAGACACGCGCAGAAGGGGTTTTGGGTGCTTGAGCTTCTGCCCTTTATTCTCTCTGAGATAAAGTTTGTCCTTAAAATGAAAGTGCCCTCTCCTTTGTGCACGGATCCACTATCCGCAACACCCCCTGACACTCTTTAGCTTTGCGATCAACTCGGGCCCCAATCGTTAACCAGATTGGTTAACAGGCACCAATTTTGCCTTCATAATCTTTTTCAAAATGAACCACCAACCTTTTGTGGTAATCACCCTGTGTGCCATTCTACTGTGCTGCAGAGGTGTAGATGATGTTCGCAGCACAGAATGATGACGCATGTCACTCAAAGATTATGTAAAAGTCACATGAAATCCGACATAACCGTTCACACTGCGGTCGCATTGCAAAACATCAGATCTGTGTCTGATTTAAGACTACATATGAAAGTGGCACAAATCTGAAGTGAAAAGATTAGATTCCATGTGGTTTGGGCTGTTCACACTGTCAAGACCTGAGTCAACTGTGGGCGAAAAAATCTGATTCGAGCCACATTTGGCTGCAGTGTGAACGTAGCCTTAGATAACAGTTAAAGTCAGAATTATTAGCCATCCTGAATTAGTAGCCCCCTCTGTATATTTTCTTCTTTATTTCTGTTTAACAGAGAGAATTTTTTTTTCCCTAACACATTTCTGAACATAATAGCTTTAATAACTCATGTCTAATAACTGATTCCTTTTATCTTTGCCATGATGACAGTAAAAAATATTTGACTAGCTATTTTTCAGGATACTAGTATTCAGCTAAAAGCAATTTAAAGGCTTAACTAGGCTAATTAGGTTAACTAGGCAAATCATTGTATAACGTTTGAAAAAATAGACAATTAAAAACAATATTGCTTAAGGGGGCTAATAATATTGACCTTCAAATGGTTTTAAATAATGAAACAGTTTTTTTGTAGCTGAAATAATAAAACTATTAAGACTTTCTCCAAAAGAAAACATATTACAGGAAGTTATGTGAAAAATGCATTGTTCCGTTAAACATCATTTGGAAAATATTTGAACAAGAAAAAAAATTTACTGGATGACGAATCATTTTTACTTCTACTGTATATCAGTGTATTGGTGGTCAAATTGGTAGCCAACATATGCTTATCTTACATGATGCTTACAGCAGATTTGCCCTTTAGATAGTTTGTGCAAGATGGAGGACAAGATCTTGGTAATTAGAGTTTTTTCATTGTTGGGGGAAACTAGAACTTCAAAAGTGCAATTTGTTAGTGATTTTGGGGAATGAAAGATCTAGATGTTTCCTTTGGAGTTTCCATGGTTTCTGCGATGGAGTAATAATAAATAAAATAAGCTTTTCACTCTAGTTCGTTTAGTTTTTTTAATCAGGGTCATACATTTATATTAAGTTTTGTATAGGTTGTCCTTTTATATCAGTTATCTGCTTTAAAATGTAAAGAGTGCATCCTTGGTTTCTGAAAATTCAGCTTTGTTCTAAAACTATGGCTGGGCGATATGGCCAGACCCGGATTAAGAATTCAGAGGCCCCTGGGCACAACGTCTTGTTGAGCCCCCTACCTGGCCGCACCCCTATAGTAGAATTAAAAAGTAAGTATAATATAATATTTTTAAATAAAATGAATCTATAATGTATTGCCCGCTATTTAAAAAAAATAAATGATGTATAGTACATATATTTATAGTCTTGAAAGATTTGACCTATTTTTAAAGCATTTAAAGCACACTTTGATTGAAAAACTAATGTTGAAAATGTATGGTTCTTAGTATATTTGCTCATGTTCACAGAAACAGTACTAAAATATATATATTTTAAAGGGTATTCGTTGTAAATAAAAATTAGTTATATTAAGATGTCGCTAACATTTAACACCAGGTGGAAAATAACTGTTTATAGAATATTTAAAATAACTAGATGCTGTTTATACACATGTGAAATAAGCTAAACCTTATGAAATACCTATAAGTCACTTGTGACTTTATATGACATTCAATCATTATTTGCATTTTAAAACAAAAATATTTCCTTTCTATTAAAAATAAATGCATTTCCAATATGATATGTAATGGGAAAAAAAGAAGAATGAGTTCATCAGATGCTGGTTTAGAACCGGTTGATGATCGATCGCGTCAACATGTTGTCATGTGCTTCACAAGCTACGCCAGAGAGAACATAACTAAAGAGCGCATTTAACAGCACTGCTGTTACAATTTTTAACTACAGCTGATTAAATCATTATAAAATTGGTGAGTGACATTCTATGTCGGCCTCTCTCTTTTGTATGTTGTAGTGCTGTATTTATACCTAAGTAATTGCAGTGTATTCAGTGTAAGATGGGACTCTCATATCAGGAATGCATGTATTTTGTATTAGCCACTCTTTGTATAACCTTCAGTTACTGTTTGATTGGCCATCTGTTTATTTCTAACGAGTCTCCTGTTTTCGTTACTGCAGACTAGTTCAGTAAAAAAGAAAGAAATGCCCGCATGTGTTTAGCATTTTTCCTTACCGCAAACAGTAATCTGCTAGTGTTTGCTTTGCTTTGGCTTTTTCCGGATTAATTATTGTGACATACTGGGAAATCTCTGTAGACTGATGGCATTTAAAGCTATTTAACCTTATAATCTTAAAATGTCAGCAAAATCACCTGTTTTTTCATCACTTTAGACATTACACTAGAAAATCATTCAAACACTAGCTCTAAAGTGACATGTTTTTAAGCAATGGCTTTTGCTGTTGTAACGTCAGCTGCAGATGTGAATGAATGGCGGAAGAAAGTAGTTCCTCATACAAAAGGATTTTCGAGACTCTGTGTTTGATTTTCTTTTTCATACACACGATAATGCCATTGAACTGTTGTATAAATGCAATATCACACGAGTAGCAGTGCGATATGGCTGTATATGGTGGGACACTAAGGCACTAATGCATGCCTCACACCAGTGCTGATATACAGCCATATCGTACTGCTACTCGTGTGATATTTCTTATATATTATATTATGTTATGTTATATTACATTATATAATATTATATTATGTAAAAGTATATTATGTTATGTCATAGGATGTTATAAAATATTATGTTATATTATACAGGGCTCGAAATTGCGACAGTTTTGGTTGCATATGCGTCCAAAATTTTATCTATGCAACCTCAAAAAAATTTTTGGGAGCATTTGTGCGAGTGCATAAAATTGATGTGGACCAGTTTTCATAGCAAAATGTTAACCACATGCGTGGAATTAGGAGGCATTCACGCATTAAGCAACCTAAAAACGCAGCCCTCAGGAATGGTTTAAAACCGTTGACATGTCAACTTGCTGCAGTAAACAAAGCCCGCAGTGCTTGCCCTGCCTATAAGCTCTTCTTATTGGCCCACTGCACTAGAACCGAACGTAAATGGATTGGTTAAGCTGTCAATCGCTCCGTTCCAATGACAGGGAGCTACAGCCGCGAAAATGTGGATCCGAGAAAATGAAAACAACACTGCCAGATTTAGTTTGGGAAACATCTAAAGTTACAATTAATGGCACGTCTGATCAATGATCATCTGGTAAATGTTAATCCAGCATTTACACTTTTTGAAGTGTGGATAAAAGACTTTCAGTGTTTAAAGTCCGCTATAAAAATGACTAAAGCATTCACCGTAAAGGCAGTGGGACGGAGTTTTCAGGTAACCGTGTTTGCCACTGAATCTACACATTTTAAGCAGGAGATGTTCTAATGTTATTTAATCCTTCATTTAATCATCACGATGCTGTCAGTCGTGCGACTGACACCGCATTCACCATCGCTAAACAGCATACATTCACTGAGATGAAACTAATATTGCAGCTCTTGAAAAGACGGTTATTGCTATTAAGATGACGTATGCAAATAATAAGTTATATGTCAACATCATCTGTGCAATATCAGACACCACCCGTAAGAACAGCACAGTTATTTTTGTTAATTCAGTTCATCTTATTTACGTCAAGCAGTGTGTGCAGGGCCGGTGAGCGCATGCAGATTTTTGTTTATTTGTTAGTTGTGATTAGAGTGTTAATATATAATAGAATCAGTTAATATAAAACGTGTCGTAATGTTGCTCATAATTTTTGGTGGGTGCGACTAAATTTTGTCAGGTGCGCCTAAATTTTTTTAAGTTAGGAGCACTGGTGCTACCAAGAAAAAAGGTAGTTAATTTCGTTAATTTCGAGCCTTGTTCTATTATATTATGTAATAGGATAGTATATTATGTTATATATTTTAATTTTCTCTGCTAGAGTTTAGACAATTGGTTTTGACTGTTCAATTTGGCAGTAGTTCTACTCACTTTTTTAGCTATTTTTTTTAAATCAAGATTCCGTATTGAGGCAAGTCTAGTGGTAAATAAGTGGTGAAACATTTGTCTGCTCGTGCAGTGGCTGCATGCTTAGATTACTTCACACTGCACTTTGATTCAGGAAGTGGCGGCTCAGGCGTCACAGCAGCTCGGTGACACTGTTGCCCCGGTGACACAATGCAAATGCTCTGTTCAATGGGTGGATGGTGTCAAGGCAAGTGGGCGTGGCTTCAGACCTATTTTCTTTTCACTAATTCATACAGTACACAAACAGTCGTTTCCTCAATCTGTAGCTCAACGCCGAGTTTATTAACATAAGATATAGACCTGTTCCCAGAAGCAGCTGCCTCAGCAAAACTAGGCCTTGTCATGTATAGCCAGTCAGTTTTTCTTGAGTTTGCATTGAGTAGATTGCTGGCTAGATAGACGTTTTATGATCATCTTGGGGGAATTCAGTGTGTGGTGCTGCATAGTTTTGTGCTTCAGTCATTTTACAGGTGTCATGCCAGCAGGCTTATGTTCTTTTATCTTTTCCAGAGCTGTTTATAATGTGTTTTTTTGGGGAATATTTTTCCTCAAATACTACTTTCTTAGTTGAACTGTTTTTGTTGAAAGTTCAGTTCAATTCAAGTTCATTTGTATAGCGCTTTTCACAAAATTGATTGTCCTAAAACAGCTTTAAAAATGTTGCCAAACCAGTATAAATCAGAAGTTAAGGTGTTGTGTGTAGGGTGGACAGTATATAAACATAGTTAACTTGCAGTTATGCAATATACACTCACATGCCGCTTTATTAGGTACACCTTACTAGTACAGGGTTTGACCCCCTTTTGCCTTCAAAACTGCCTTAGATCACACAGAATGCGTATTTTGCGTTGATGTGCCTTTTTTGAATGATGTACTAATGGCCACGAGCATTTTGCGCACCAATTATGTGCCCTGTGCGCCTTACATTTTTGCCGTTGCGCTCTGTGGGCTCACAGTTGAAAAAAAAGTCAACTCTGAGTGGAAAAAGCATACTACGTCAGTCGTGTCTGTTTCATTCTTCAATCAAATGAAAGCAGAGGTGGGGTTTCTGTTGAGGTGGCAGCAGTTTTTGTGTTGTCATGACTACTACGGAGACTTTTGAAAATGGAGGCGAGGCTGCTGTTTTGATATATTGATATTTTGTTTATTCGGTGCTGCATGACTTTACAAATCTTGAATTTCACAGTATTATTAAATGTTAAAATTATACCAATATCAACAGCAACACTCTCGCACAATACACATCTGATTCAGTTGTTGCCTAGTGACATAAAGAGTGCACTGCGCTATTTATTTATTTTTTCTTTTGTCAACAAAAAAGGCAGTGTGATGCGCTTTGTGTTTTTTAGACGTAAAAACGCGTTCTGTGTGATCAACCCCTAAATCCTTTGTGGCATAGATTCAACAAACTACTGGAAATATTCATTAGAGATCTTGGTCCATGTTGACATGACAGCATCACGCAGTTGCTGCAGATTTGTCGGCTGCACATTCATAATGCGTATCTCCCATTTCACCACATGCCAAAGGTGCTCTATTGGATTGAGTTTTGGTGACTGTGGAGGCCATTTGAGTACAGTGAACTCCCTTTCATGTTCAAGATACCAGTCTGAGATGGTTCACGCTCTTTGACGTGGCGCGTTATCCTGCTGGAAGTAGCCATCAGAAGACGAGTATACTGTGGTCATAAAGAGATGGACACAATACTCATGTAGGATTGCTCAATTGGTACTTATGGGCCCAAAGTGTGCCAAAAAATATCCCCCACGCCAGCCTGAACCAATGTTACAAGGCAGGATGGAACCATGCTTTCATGTTGTTGATGCTAAATTCTGACCCTACCATCTGAATGTCTCAGCAGAAATCGAGACTCATCAGACCAGGCAACGTTTTTCCAATCTTCTATTGTCCAATTTTGGTGAGCCTGTGTGAACTGTAGCCTCGATTTCCTGTTTTTAGCTGACAGGAGTGGCGCCTGGTGTGGTCTTCTGCTGCTGTAGCCAATCTGCCTCAATTTTCGACATGCTCTTCTGCATACCTCGGTTGTAACGAGTGGTTATTTGAGTTACTGTTGCCTTTCTATTAGCTCAAACCAGTCTGGCCATTCTCCCCTGAGCTCTGGCATTGACAAGGCATTTGCGCCCACAGAACTGCCGCTCACTGGATATTTGATCTTTTTTAGACCATTTTCAGTAATCTCTAGAGATGGTTGTGCATGAAAATCCTAGTAGATCAGCAGTTTCTGAAATAAAAAAAAATAATGACTCAATACTAATGAACTACAGCAGATCGTCTTGACCATGTCTACATGCCTAAATGCATAGTTTCTGCCATGTGATTTGGCTGATTAGAAATTTGCATTAACAAGCAGTTGAACAGGTGTACCTAGTAAAGTGACCGGTGAGTGTATATACTGTTCTTTTCAAAAAAGCGATGTCTATATGTATAAAACATTTTCAGTGAAGTGTATTGCTTAAGTCAATGTTTCTCAACCACATTCCTGGAGGACCACCAGCTCTGATTCAAATCATCAGCTCATTAGCAGAGAGTGAAAGACCTGTAATGGGTGTGACCAAAAAAGGAGACCGTGTTGGTGGTCCTCCAGGAGCTTGGTTTAGAAACTCTTGTTTAAGTGTTTCACCCCAAAATGAAAATTTGCTCACCCTTAAGTGGTTGTAAACTTTAATAAATGTCTTCATTCTGTTGAACACACAAAATCAATATATTGTGAATCTGAAGAATGTCAAAGCAGGAACTGTTGACATCCATAGTAAACATGGTAAGGAAGTCAACAGTTCCTGCTTTCCAACATTCTTCAGTATAGCTTTGTGTTTAACAGAAGAGTGAAACTCAAACAGGTTTGAAACAGGTGGAGGATGAGTAAATTATGACAAATTTTTTTCTTTCGTTTTTTTGTTTGTGAACTATCCCTTTAATATATTCACAGAAAGCATGATGCGTTTTATCTTGGATTGTGTGAATATAATGTTTTAAAAAGCCGTGTTTTTTTCAAATATATATTTTTTCCTACTTTATTATTATTATTATTATTAAACTTTGTTGGTTTAGGCCCAATCCCAGTTCTATATTTTTTTACCCCATCCTCTTCCCCTTGGCCCTTGAAACAGAGTGTGAAGGGCTTCAAATTTACCCCTAAGGAATCGAACAGCATAACAACACCTGTACCCATCATCATGTCGTTGCGATCTCTTACTTCATATAAGATTGACAAAGGCGACTGCTGTAGTACTTTCAGCGTTATTCTTTTTGTGTTTATCTTCAGGAAATCATGGAAGGCAATACTGTCATGTTAAAGTATGACCGTAAAACACGAATGCTGTTATGAATGCATTAAAACAGTGGTCCTCAACCCCCGGGCCGCGGACCGGTACCAGGCCACACAAGAAATAATTAATTATTTTAGTTTTATTTATTATTTGAGTCTAAACAATCTTTTATTTTAAAAAAATGACTGTATTCTCTCGCTTGCATCTCGGTCACTTGAGCGTCCAAATTTAACAAGCAGCAAAATAAGTAAAGAAACAGACGTCTTTGGAAAGTTTCTTTGCTAAAGGGAAAAGGCCCAGTGAAGGACCCCTAACTGCCAAGGAATAGATCCGCAACCCATTTGTCAACAAATCAGGTGAATCCACCATGTCTGTGCAAGAAGATCAACTGCTATAGAATGCAAATGACGGCTGCCTTTTATGGCTCGTTTTCACTGACTAGTACAGTGCAGTACGGTACGGGTCACCTTTATCAGGCTTGCATTTCCACTGCTAAAAGTGTACCAATGGTACTGTTTTGGTGGGCGTGGTGTACAACAGAAAGTTGCAGTCAACTTCATTATCGCTCGAGAAAATGTCTAAAATAAAGCTGTACGGGTCGCTCACATATCATATGAGAAGCACTTCTCACAAAACAGATGCTTTACACACATAAATACTTCTGTATAAATGTTTATTACTAACCTTTCTATGAACATGAATTGATTATAACTGCAGATCAATGACAATGCGAAATAGCCTACTGTAACGTCTGCAATTATATAAAATAAATAAATAAATGCAACATATATAAACACATACAGACCCTTACAGTCTCCGATATGTTACCACTTACAGAAAAACTACACACAGAATACATTTAGTCCTTATTTAGGTTTAAAACAGCAGGAAATAGAGCCCAGTCAGTGCAGACCTCTCATGATAAAATGTGTCTGTAATCTTCAGCAGCACGTGTAGCCTCTTGTTAGAAAGTAATTCTATCATTCCGAGTTCATAATAGTCCAACAGGTGATGATAATAGTTAAACATGGCAGTTTGTTCACGTTTGCTGAAAAAATAATGTGCTCCTTTTTTCCGGCTTCTCCTTTTGTTTTTTCACGCGTCACTCTCGCGTTTGTCAGTTTCTGACAGGATCAGGTTTCAAAAGCACGTCAATAATCAATCGCACGTTATGATCAACAGCTCAAGAAGTTTGTTATTTTAAATATAGATGTGCGGCTCGCGCAAGCAAAAAAACGTTCGCGCTTCAGACTGGTTCGTAAAAAACTATGGGGCACAGGGTAAAATCTGCTCTTTTTTTTGGCTTTGTGGCTGTTCATCAAGATGACGACAATGTTCATTTGAGCTCAGATCGAACACGGCTCTTTATATATAGTCTCTCGGCTGTGTATGAAAACATCGCGGCTCCTTTGTTTTCATTCTGGCTTGTTGCATGAGCTCGTGACGTATCTCTGTAAACCAATAGCATTCAGCTGCGCATCTAGCTCCGCCTTTGGTACTCTTTTGATACCCTTTCTCGTGTTTGGTACGCTTTCGAAAGGGTGCCGAAAAAGTGGTACGGTTCGGTTCGGTACGCCTTTTGACAGTGGAAACGGCCATAAAAGCGTACCGACCCGTATTGTACCAGTCAGTAGAAACGAGCCATTAGGGGCCGTTCGCATATCCTGTTTTTTTTTTTTTCCTGTTTGTGCAAGGTCGTTATTTCCACTGGATGTGCATGGCTTGCAAGCGCTCGTGCCTTCCAGACGCACCGCACCGAATGCTGCGAGTGCACCACAAGTCACGTGACAAGAACTGACAGATCAGCTTCATACTTTATATGGAATATACACATTTCGTTATAGTAATTATCCCAGACAAACACAGAACAATGCAATACTTTTTTTTTTGCCATAAATAAAACTTGTATCAGAGTGACAACAATGTTTTGTCAGCTTGTCATCATCTGAGAAACGGCTGATGGTCGCCTAGCAACCTACGAACCGCTCCGGTGAAGTTGTTAATTGTTGACTGTCTGTGGTGATAAAACAGTTGGGCACTACTGCAATAAAACATATGCTTTGTAAAAATTCTTAATAATGCCAAAAAATGCTTAAACTTGAGCATCTCCTGACAATCAAGCTGGGACCACCTCGTTCTGGCAGTCTCGAGACGATTGTTTTGCCATGGATCAGAGTGAGATTGCATGGTTCACTTATGCCCTAACAAACCAAGCTAAGGGGCCAAATGTGATAATTCCGAAACAAACAGCTAGGTGTGAAAGCACCCTAAGAATGCACTCATGTTAGCGGGAATTGGACGTTTTTAAAATTTCAGTAGCGATTAGTATCGAAGTCAACACTAATTTACAATATTACTAGCTTTAATCCACAGCTTTATCAAACAATTTCGGCGCATGTGGAAATGTATTAACATTGTAGTCATGTCGCATTGATGACGAATGTGTGAGGGCTTGTGACACTAATATCCACCAAAAAGCTGACCTTCTGTCCAAGTGCGGATCCTAGCACATTTGTCTTCAAAGCTCCAGGTCTGCATTTGGACATGGACCAAGATCTGTATGACCAGGCTGTCGATTTAAAGCTATTAATATTGTAAATAATGTTTAGTTTCCTACACAGACCGATCGTTTGGATTTGTATCAAACGGTGAACATTAAATACATCTTAATCAATATAATGCTCATATAAAATACTAATCAATTAACCAATTTTGTTGGCTTAAAATAATTTTGACATGGCAAAGTCACGTTATCTCACTTTCTTTTTTTAGAGAAATGTAATTATGCAGTGGCGTGATTTTAAACTGCATGCTTATAACTGCCAGCAGTACTGAGAAAGCTTCTTTTGATAGCCATTGCAGTGGATTACATTATTATACATTAGTCTCTGTGAACAGGAGTGTTTCTCCCATTCATTACAGCGAACTCCATCACCTCTACAGCATCCTGAGTCAATATATAAATGAAATGGATACATTGGTAGCATTAATCTTCCTTGTGCATTTAAGTGTTCTTTAACATGCTTCTAAAGAAATAGTTCACACAAAAATGAACATTCTTTGAGCATTTACTCATTCTCAGCCTGTTCCCATCTATAAATGTCTTCGCTAAAGTTGGCAAAAAAGGAAGATATTTGGAAGAATGTCAGTAAACAAACAGATCTTGTTAGGGCTGGGCGATATGGAAAGAATGCAATCTCGATATTGAACGATAACGATATATATTTCGATATAAGTTGTTAACGCTTTCAGATTTAAAAGAGTACGCCAACAATCACTGAAGCCACAAAAAAAATTAGGTCCATTAAATGGCATAACACATTTTCTGCCGATAATTTTTTGGTGGCCGTAAATTCAGTACATCTCTAATATCAACACACTTTTAGATTTCCATTGTTGCACATTTCTGCTGTGTGATTGGCTCTTAGATCAACATAGAGTGGAAAAAGTCCAAAGCTTATCGTTGTTATTGACATATATTTTCTCGTGATTCGATATAATATCTTTTATCAGCCAAGCCCTATATATTGCCACCCATTTGCTGCCATAATACTGTATGATTGGGTGGAGGGATCTATTTGGTTTCTGACATCTTAATGTAAACAGGATTGAAGCTAGATGGTTCAGTCAAGTTTATTTTACCAACCTTGGTTAACAGTTGTGTTTTGGTTTTATATATAGTTTTTCAGTAAATTTTTGTACCAGTTCTACTTTGATAATATCTCTAGTGTTCATTAATTTTTACTATAGATATTAGTTTTAAGGTAATAATTAAGATAATAAATAACGAACTTGCGTGCACAAAAGACACGATATGTGAATGGCCCTTAGTTAATAGCCTCAGCCATAGTTAATCCAGTGTACTAGTACCGGGTTGGACCCTCTTTTGCCTTCAAAACTGTCTTAATCCCTTCGTAGCATAGATTCAACAAGGTACTGGAAATATTCCTTAAAGATTTTGGTTCATATTGACATGATGGCATCACCAAGTTGCTGCAGATTTGTCGGCTGCACATCCATGATGCCAATCTCTCATTCCACCACATCCCAAAGGTGCTTTATTGATTGGATTGAGCTCTGGTGACATTGGAGGTCATTTGAGTACAGTAAGCTCATAGTTATGTTCAAGAAAGCAGTCTGAGATGATTTGCGCTTTATGAAATGGTGCGTTATCCTGCTGGAAGTGGGTACACTGTGGTCATAAAGGGATGGACAAGGGTCTGACCTTTCTTCTCTGACCTCTGGCATCAGCAAGGTATTTGCGCCCACAGAACCGCCGCTCACTGGATATTTTTTTTCGTTTTCGGACCATTCTTTGCAAGCCCTTGAGATTGTTGTGCATGAAAATCTCATTAGATCAGCAGTTTCTGAAATACTCAGACCATCTGGCACCAACAACCATGCCACGTTCAAAGCCACTTATATTGGCTTTCTTCCCCATTCCGATGCTCTGTTTGAAATGCGACAGATCGTCTTGACTATGTCTGCATGCCTTAACACGTTGAGTTTCTGCCATGTGATTGGCAGATTAGAAATTTACGTTAGTGAGCAGTTGGACAGGTGTAACTAATAAAGTGGCCGGTGAGTGTATATTACATTGTGTTGGAGTAAATGACAGATTTTCCATTATTAAAGAAGTCGCCTCAACTGCACGGTAAAAATTTGCCTGCTGTCATTTTCAAGTGCAGTTGAAGTAGCGGATGTGTGATAATATGTGTAGTTCTTCAGGACTGTTGGATCAGAGGAGACAGGAAAAGGGTGGCAGCAGCAGCTGATCAATAATTCAGCACAATGACTGACCGTCTACAGCAGCATCTCAGCTAAAGCCTGCTGTCTTCTGGGCTTGGCAGAGATGTCTTTTTAGCTTGCTCTGGACTGTATTTGGGGCCCGTACGTGTCCTCCAGCGAGGGTCTGTGATGAATCAGCACTTCAGGAAAGGTGGCTCTCACTGACCACGAGCGTTTCCAGGATGTTCACTTAGCGCTGTTATCGCATGACGTCTGAAAAAACTGCCTGGCAGTGGAGCTGGTGTAACTCTACACCCATGCCTTGCTCAGAGAAAAAGCACATCATCAGGGTCTCGCGTGGACACTGAAGCCCTGACCCCCTCATACAAATGGCTTGTGTAGAATATGCACACTTTGGTTTATAGAGCTAGCTTTAAAAAGCAAACTAGCTTCTCACAGATGTTTATCTTATTGTATGTATTAGGGGTGTGAACCTGCACTGGTCTCACAGTTCGGTTACGATTACCATGCCATCGATTCGGTTCAATTCGATATCTCGGTGCATCACGGTGCATTGACGATGCTTTCCATACATAATTAGATTTTTTTCTTTACAACACAAGAAAAAAATTTGTATTAATCTATAAATATGTTTATATTTATATAATTTGTAATACAATTTTGTCCTTTAATACAAGCAGCAAGATATATGAACTGTACCTTTAATTTTATCTGCTCAAAAAAAACAAAACACTCTTTGTGAATGTTTTAGACAAAACTCCCAATACATGCACAGAAGACAGCATGAGCATTTTTAACAAATAAACTAATGTAAATATTATCATGCTTTTTGAGCGCTGGCAAGTTCTTACACCCCTATGATTGGTCATTGTCTTCACACGCTCAACAGAAAGGGCTGTGATTGGCTTTAGAAACGAAAGCACTGTTCACCCATGAGTGACGCAGGAAAAACAGCGGCGGGCCAGTCTATATGCGCATAATACACGGTTATCAGGTAAAGACAGAATATGGCTGCCCAGCTGTGTGTGTGTGTGTGTGTGTGTGTGTGTGTGTGTAGGTGTGTGTGTGTGTGTGTGTGTGTGTGTGTGTGTGATTTACAGCATTTCTCCCTAGTAGTGAAATAGCAGCTCGTGCTTTACCATTCCTCAGTGTCAGTGAAAGATTTGCTTATTAAGTAGTAGGAGTGTTTTATTTACTCGCCCTCTCCTCTTTTGCCATTTATCACCTACATCGCGCATAGGAATGACGTCAGTGCGTAATAACCGGTTATGGTCTGTTACAGAACAGATATTGAATTGTCCCCATCTGCATCGCGGTGCACTGAAGAAACGATTAATTTTGACACCCCTAGTATGTATTATTTATTATGTATTATGCTCTTAATGTTTTATTTATAATAGAAAAGTTATATTTGTTTTTAGACTACCTGACAAAAGTCTTGTCGCCTATCCAAGATTTAGGAACAAATATTAACTTGACGTCTAGTTGATCATTTGGTATCAGAAGTGGCTTAGATGAAAAGCAAAGGCCTCTAGATTAGGCTTATTTTACCAAAATAAAATATGATCATGTCTCGAGTTTTAGTTATTTAATTAGGAGAGTAAGGTCTGACTTTGCTTAGACAAAAGTCTAGTCATTTTACAAAATAATGTACAGTATATAACATAAAGTCATGCTGCAGTGGAAAAAGAATTAATATTGTCTATGACTCCCATGAGCTTGGAGGACAGCATCCTCTGCAATGACTTAAATAACTTACTACTAAAGTAATCTGAAATGGCAAAGAAAGCATTCTTGCAGGACTCCCAGAGTTCATCAAGATTCTTTGGGTCCATTTTCACTGCCTCCTCTTTCATCTTACCCCAGACATGCTAAATAATGTTCATGTCTGGTGACTGGGCTGGCCAATTCTGGAGCACCTTGACCTTCATTGCTTTCAGGAACTTTGATGTGAGAACGAGCGATATCCTGCTGAAGAATTTGCCCTCTTTTGTGGTATGCAATGTAATGGGCAGCACAAATGTCTTGATACCTCAGGCTATTGATGTTGCCATCCACTCTGCTGGTCTCTTGCACGTACCCATGCTAAATGTGGCCTCAAACCATGACTTTGCTTCACCAAACTTGACTGATTCCTCTGAGAATCTTGGGTCCATTAGGGTTCCAATAGGTCTTCTGCAGTATTTGTGATGATTGGGATGCAGTTCAACAGATGATTCATCGGAAAAATCTACTTTCTAACACTGTTACAAATGATTAACTAGAAGTCAAATTATTATTTTTTGCTCTTACAACTGGGATCGACGACAAGACACTTGTCAGGTAGTGTATATGATAGAAAGTATGAAACATTTTAAATGATTATTAATGCAATTTATGCTAAAATATATTTTGTATAAAAATGTTTTCAAAAAAGTTTGTGCTAATTATATTGTCTTGTATTATATTATATTATATTATATTATTAATATGCAGCAAATAGCACAATTTTGTCTTTAAAATATATACCAAAAATAAACTAAATAAAATATAAAACTATTTATAAATACACATGAAATGAAATATAATGTAATGTAATGTAATATAATGAGGTTTAGAGGGAGTCTTCTCAAAAAAGCATGATTCTTCATCTGAAAAATTAATTTTATAAATGCAAAACTGCGAAATACTCAAAGAAAATGTTATATATTACATTACATTTATGTTGTTACATTTTATTATATTACATTGTATTGTTATATTATGTACACCCACAAGCATTTAATCAGAAATGAGGTTGTTGTGTCCTCATCTCAGCGAGCGTATGTTTGTTTGCTAAACTCCAGTACGAAAGCAGCTCAGGAAGTTGGGCTCTCCTCTGGGTGTTCAGGTGAAGGAGATGCCATTGTGACTATAGGAGGATGTGCTTCCCATTTCGCCCTCTACTCTGCAACCCGAGCCTGAGCTCTACCCTCCCCCAGACACCAGCGTGAGCTCTTACACACCGCCTTCCCTTTTACTTCTGCCCCTCATCAGCACTGGGATACTCTTATACATCATATTGGGGTACTTTTGAAACTGGATTATCACAGAAATCTTCTTTTCTTCAGAATTTGAGTCTCACTGTGTGATTGCAAAATTATTCTCAATGGATCAAGAGTTTATCCAAATGGCGTTGAAGTGCCAATCTTTTGACCTTTACCCTATTAAAAGAATGTGAATTAGGGCCGCATTGGCTAGTAGGTAAAAAAAAAAATCTGTTATTAAAGTAGTCGTCAAGTTTTATTGTCGATTAGTCCAGTGTTTGTGTGGCGTACGCTAAACCTCCATTAGTGAGAAGACAATGCAATTAATGGCTAGATATTAATGTAATCCTAGATTTATGTGCAATTCTGTAGTAGTCAGTGTATTTATATTGTTACACTGTAAAAAAATGCACAATTGATTGACAAATCGAGTTCCACACAATCGATTTGTCAATCGAAGGAATAAAGATAACTTTTTTTTTTTTTACAAATTTAAGTGTATTTAACATTACCCGGATTATATATTGATAGTGTTTTCAGGGCAAAAATGTACACAATCATACATTTTTACCATGATTACCAGAAAAGACACTAAACTTAAAACACATTTTATTTACAGTATATATTATACTTTATTTGAATTAATTTATTGTTATTATTATAATCTCCTGCAAATATGAGCCAGAAAAAAGGTTGTGCGGTGTGGTGCTGTCCAGTAGTAGTTGCTGTGTGGGTTTCACTCTCCCTACAGCCCATCTCAATTTGTGGGCTAAAGCGGTTTTCACAGCTGATGCGGAAAGCACTGCACTTTGAAACCCATTAATTTCAATTTGATTAATCTGCTCATGAACCCATATACTTATACGCACAATTTGCAAAATGGTCCGCAAAGTTCATTGAAATAACATGCCGACACTCTGACAGGACATTGTTCATGCTGCTTGCATTAGTGCTACTTTGCTGTCATGGCAGCGATGTTGAAGTGCCGCTTCTCAACTCGTTCACTGTCAAAATGTGGTTATTATTATTATTATTATTTTTTTTTTATTGTTATACATCAGTATAATCTAACTTGAGTTGATTTGAAAAAGTATTACAAAATTATATTATAAAAATAAAATTTTACTTAATTATTACAAACATTTTCAGTTTCGGTTTCTGTTTTTGATCAAGTGCATCCTGAATATTCAGTTTTGGCCCATTATATAGCCTGCTTTTCCTCATCTTATTTATAGTGTAGTGTCATCTGTGTATTTGCAAATAAGTCAAAATAAATGTCAATATCAAAAAAAAAATTAGGGATGCGTCGAATGTTTGAATTAACATTTAAAAATGACATTTTCAGTTTTTGACTAAAAAAGAAAAACAGTTGAAAATATGAGCCGGAAGAAATGGCTGTCACTGTCCAGCAGTGACTGTGCGATCTGAAACAGCTTTCATAGTGGACACAGAAAGCACTGCGTTATGAAACCAGTTTGTGTTGTGAGCCAAGTTTAAAATAGCTCAGTAGTCTCCTATTTGAATTTTCAGCTCTTATAGCCAAATACATATCTTTGCATGATTGCTAATGCTCAACCTAAAAGCAAAATCTTCTTAAATAACACATGGACAGGACAGCTTTTTCCCCACTGGTTGCAATAGACATTTTAAATAATAGTATTTAACAATGAAAATTTTACTGTCAATAATCTTCTCTCTCTCTCTATTTTTAAATCCAGACTTAAGACATGTTTTTATTGTGTTGCTTTCCCAGGCATTTAATCTATTGTCTATTATTGTTCACACTATTATTTTATTAATATGTTTATTGTTGTTTTATTCGGTTTTGTTTAGCAAAACTGAAGTTAAATGTGCTTCATAATTAAACTTCACTTACTAATAAATATTTGTTTATTTCATTGCATTCCGCTTTTTAAAAATCAGTATACTTTAAGTTACTGGGTTACATATGAAATGTTAACTTTAATTTTGTTTAATATAAAAATAAAAAACTATTACCCCAAAACATTTTTGGTTTGGGGTTTTTGACCACGTGCATGCAGAATCTTTGGTTTCAATTTTAATCCACAATTTCATTTTAGTGCATCCGAAAAGTCATTGTTGTGAATCTTCATATAAAAAATGGCCAATATCCAGTACAAATGACTGCAATTATTAATCAATATGTGTGAAACAGGAATTTAATTGGCCTTTTGGCATTTATTTACAATCATAAAATATGGTTTTACTACAAAGTAATGGTTAAAATTCATAAAAAGCATCCATTATTGTCATTAAGGCAGAATAATTCAAGAAAGCATCCAGAAGAATGAATGTCCCGTAGTATAAAGCGCGTGTCTGAGAGGTGTAGTCCTGATGGAGGAGGTGCAGTGCGTGTCTGAAGGTGGGCTTCTGCACTGGGCCCCCCCACTGAGATCTCTCTCTCTCTCTCTTCTCTCTCTCTCTCTCTCTCTCTCTCTCTCTCTCTATATATATATATATATATCTCTCTCTCTCTCTCTCTCTCTCTCATGCTTTATGGATGGATGGGGGGGGGGGATGGAGACTCTCGGCCTTCTCTTTGTCATTCTCACCTTCCTCATGCACAGCATGTTTAGTCTGGATTTAACACTTGCTTTATGACGGTGTGTTACATGGCAATACTAGTTAATTATTTAAGATTGGTTCAGTCTCCTGTTTGTTCTTAGCTGATGTGTGTGTTTTTTTTGGGGAATCCAGCAAAACCCATAGTGCATAAACAGAGCCATGTGTATGCAATAATGAAATCTATTTACATAACAGACTCTGTCAGGTGGCTTGATATCTTCCCTAGAGATTGAAATCTTCCGTTTTGAGCATAAACCCTGCCTGGTTATGTCCGTTTGTTGTCTTTTAGGAGCACATTGGAGCAGATAATAAATGTGGTGCAGTTCTAGTCAGTCATACGTCTTGTATGCATTCATATTTAATACATGAATGAGTCTAAATTATCAAAAATTCTTAAAAAATAAGTTCTTTTCAACAATAGCATTAGAAAAATCATATTTATTTAAAATTCATTCATTCGTTTTCTTTTCGGCTTAGTCCCTTTATTATCCTGGGGTCGCCACAGCGGAATGAACCGCCAACTTATCCAGCACATGTTTTATGCAGCAGATGCCCTTCCAGCCGCAACCCAACACTGGGAAACACCCATACACACTCATTCACACTCAAACGCTACAGCCAGTTTAGCTTACCTAATTCACCTGTACCGCACGTGTTTGGACTGTGGGGGAAACCGGTGCACCCGGAGGAAACCCACTCCAACATGGGGAGAACATGCAAACCAAGCACAAGTCATGGAAATATTTTGTTTCCCTGATATACTTTTATAATAGTGATGGGTATTTCTTGAAAGATTAGTTCATTTTTAATGAATCTTTTCTATGACTCCAGAACGATGAGTCCTCTCAGGGAGTGATTCATTTGCGCATTCGCACATTTGTGCAGGTGGAGTAGTAGATTAGTTCCTTTTTCGAGTCCTCTTTTGGGTTTGAGTCATTTGTTCATCACGTGAAAGAGAGAAGCCAATCATATGCATTTAGAACCAGAATAAGATTTGATCCGTTAATCTCTCGAGTCCTCAGGTTTGAATCAACTCTCTTTACATGCTGTCATGACTCAAAAACCAGAAGACTCGAAAGGTGAACTAATCATGCCTCCTTTTAGCTCAGACTTTGCACATTGGTTAAGCTTATATGGGACTGTCTGTGTGACATGAACGAACCACTCAAATTTGAAGGCCTGTCAGAAGAGGTGAGCTGACATAATCATCGGCATTATATTTCTCTTTCTTATAGCATTCTAGTTATGACTTGTTTGTAGTGTGATCAACGTTTAGGCTAGTTGTAGATGAGTTTGAAGCAACTCGTAACATTTGAATAATATTTTGGCACAATGAACGAAATCACTATTATATATTAAATATTCGTTCATCTCACTGAACGAGATTCAAGGGTTCGAGCCAGTAAAATTATCCGAACTTCCCATCACTATTATATAATAAACCTTTTATTACTATGCTTATGTTAAGTGTTTGGGCTTTAAATTAAGCTGTTATTCCACAATCTCATATAAAATGTGCAGTTTTGCTCTAAATATTTTTTTTAAATGCACTAAAAAAGCCATCAACAACAGTGAGTGGGACATCACTACACAGGTCTCCCTGTTTCTGATCACAGAGGTTGCACAGACATGCCCAGACATGATTTTTCTTTCTTGGAGAGGTCTGCATTCAGCTCAGCTTGATATCATTCAGTGATGTCACAGCCCTTCCAGCTGATTTGTATCCGTTCAGAGGAAACGTCACGCAGGATTCTGGCCAGTCCTCCATTCAGCCAGATTAAACGACCTTTCTGGAGATATTAAAGGAGCGGTAGTGGAACATCAAACCGAACAATAGACGTTAAATGTATCCTGCAGTGGTCTGTTGGGCTTCTTAGAAAACATTTATTTCCCGTAAAGGTGGATTGAGTGTTCTCTAATGTAAGATAGGAGCACAGGCGGTGACAAGGCTGTTAGTGATGATTACTCATCTTCTGCTACACCACTCTGTGATTGTGTGATCAGTGTGCTCTCTCTCTCTCTCTCTCTCTCTCTCTCTCTCTCTCTCTCTTTCTCTCTCTCTCTTTTACATGGTGCAATAGCAGTTAATACCTTTATTTCTGGTGTAAATCTTAATGTTACTACAGAATGCCCTTTTTGTTTAAAGCGAGAAACTGTTTATGCTTATATGGATTGTGTTAGATTGAATGGATGGTTTAGTTTATTAAAATATTTATAGATATAACGATAGCTTTATTGAATCTTTTTCTATAGGTGTATTTATTTTTGGTTTCAATTATTTTAGGAAAAAGAGTTTATTTGTCATTAGAATCTTATTGTTTATGCAAAATTCTAAATTTTATATGAGTAGAAAAAATAAGAGGAGTTCAGATCAAGATATTAATGTTATGTTTGCATGGTCAAAACCAGAATACTTGTTAATATTCAAATTTATAGTTCTGTGGATGATCTTAGCACATCTGAAATGAAATGGGGTTAACGTGAGGCTCTGTGGTAATTTATTATTATTTTCAATTCATTTAAATTCAAAAGAGCTTTATTGGCATGAAGTATTGCCAAAGCATTTCACATTACATAAACAATTAGTAACACAGTACAGTAATTATAAAATGCACACACACACACACACACACACACACACACACACACACACACTGTGGCAAAGGCTTACACTTTACCAAAAGATTACGCTTATTTTACCATAATAAAACATGGTCATGCCTTGATTTTAATTATTTAATTAGGACAGTAAGGTCTGACTTTGCTTAGACAAAAGACTTGTCACGTAACAGAAATAATGTACAGTATAGAATATAAAGTCATGGTGCTGTGGAAAAAAAGAATGAATATTGTGTATGACTCCCATGAGCTTGGAGGACTGCATCTATACATCTCTGCAATGACTCAAATAACTTATTAATAAAGTCATCAGGAATGGCAAAGAAAGTGTTCTTGCAGGACTCCCAGAGTTCATCAAGAATCTTTGGATTCATCTTCAATGCCTCCTTCTTCATATTACACCAGACATGCTCAATAATGTTCAAGTCTGGTGACTGGGCTGGAAAATCTTGGAGCACCATGACCTTTTTTGCTTTCAGGAACTTTGATGTGGAGGCTGAAGTCTGAGAAGAAATGCTATCCTGCTGAAGAATTTGGTCTCTCCTGTGGTTTGTAATGTAATGGGCAGCACAAATGTCTTGATACCTCAGGCTGTTGATGTTGCCATCCACTCTGCAGATCTCCTGCACACCCCCATGTTAAATCTAACCCCAAACCATAATTTTTCCTACACCAAATTAGACTGATTTCTGTGAGAATCTTGGGTCCATGAGGGTTCCAATAATTCAATTCAATTCAATTCATCTTTATTTGTATAGCGCTTATACAATGTAGATTGTGTCAAAGCAGCTTCACATGGAAGTTTATAGTGAATTGAAACAGTGTCAGTTCAGTTTTCAGTGTTTAAGTTCAGTTCAGTTTAGCTCAGGTCAGTGTGGTTTAATAATCACAACTGAGAGTCCAAACACTGAAGAGCAATTCCATCGATGCGCAGCTCTACAGATCCCGAACCATGCAAGCCAGTGGCGACTGCGGCGAGGAAAAAACTTCACCAATTGGCGAAAGTGAAGAATTTAAAAAAACCTAGAGAGAAACCAGGCTCAGTTGGGCACGACCATTTCTCCTATGGCCAAACGTCTTGTGCAGAGCTGCAGTCTAGGCGCAGTAGCTGGACCTCAGCGAAGACACGTCTGTCCTTGGAGCATCACAGGAATCAGTCTCATGCTCTCCATCATGACCACCACAGCAGCAGCTCAAGATACGGCCTGGTCCAGAAACAGCAATTTCAAGGACACGTGCAAAATGACTAATATCATTATGAAAACAAAATAAAGGTTATTAAAATGACTTATTTTATCAAATAACTTGTTAAAGACAATAAGAATGTTTAAAAATTTTATCTAATTTACCTACTTTTTAGACTCACTGAAGTTGGCTGAGCAGTGTGTGGGACATGGCAAAATCACATTCATTCGATGAAAGAATATGGCAAAAAATGACAAAAACATTTTAAAACACATAATTGTACCTGCATGGGTTTAAAGGTTTAACCAATTAAATTAACAAGATGACCGATTCAATCTTGTAGGACATCAAATGCACCTTTTAGTGATATATTTATATAGTTCGCCAAAGTTGTGAAGTACTGGAAAGTGTTTACAGCGTGCTTCAAATTGAATTTAAAGTGGTATAAGAAGCATGTATTTTGCTAAGTCTGTTAATAAAACTACGCTTTTTTATTTTTATTTTATTTTATTTATTGTAAATCTGTACAAACTTGGTACAAAAGAATAAATCTCACAACAATTATAAACAACATAAAAATACAATAACAAACATTATTTCAGTATAAGCAGATGCCAGGGGTAGAAAAAAAATTATTCAATCAATTGACATTTACGTAAAGCTTCATATGTTTTTTTTAGCTTTTCTGTTTTTAATGTAACATAGTGTGTTACCATATTGTTTAACCTCCTTTATTAAATGTTCACAATTTGGCTTAGCTTTGGCCCATTTTTTGACATGAATATGGCATTTTCCAAGTAATATTATTAGTTGTATTAGAAAATAGGTTGTACTTTTTGAATCAATTCCATCGTGTACAAAAGCAAATATGACATCATATAACCCAATTTGTATAAGTGTACCAAATGTCCTTGATATAAAGTTAGATACCTCTATCCAAAATAATCTTGAGTATACACATTGAAAAAAACAGATTCTTTAACAATACCACAAAAATCACAAGTGTTTTCTCTATCGACTTCAAACCGTTCAAATAACTCTTTTACCGGATAAATTCTGTGTAAAATTTTAAAAGATACCGGTCTTACTTTATTATTTATAAAAAATGTATTTGTTAGTAACCATACTTTCTTCCACTCTATGTATCCAAATTTTGATGACCAGAAGACTATGGAGGACGGTATATGATTCTTTTTAATACATTCCTAATATATCTATTACAACATTTATCTTTAACAATGTTAACATCACCAATAAATATAACATCATCACTTACTTTTGGCTGTTGGTCCACATTGTATATGGAATTACGCAACAGTGAAACAACTTTACTTGGTATCGCTTTTTTATTTACCCTGTTGATTTGAAGCAGGCGATGCAGCTCGTCTACGGACTTTTATCTCACTTCCGAATGAGCTCTATAAACTTCCGCCCGTACTGTTTTAAACCCTTTTCGTCTAAACCAAGTCAATATGGTGTGTATCGTGAACCCCTGTCAATCCGTTCAAATCCTTTATTTAAGCAACGCATCACTTATTTTGATTTACCGGAATTGTATGCCAACACTCTTAAGATTCACGTATACAAAGTATTTTAACATTTGGTAGGAGATGTGATGTAGAATGATTATAAAACAGCCCCGGTTCATTTTCCGGTTTTCAACTGTAAATGTTAACAGAAGCGGCTTTAAATGTTATAGTCTGGGAAATGTAGACGCCATTAAGTTGAGTTTAATTGAATTAAGTGATAAAAGTGACGCTTTAAACATATGAAGCCAAGTTTTGACCAAAAACAAAGCGCTTGCTTTTAAATCAAACGGCTCTGAAGTACATACACTTCAGTAGTGTACTTGTTCCAGCGTTACCGTACTAACGCGTTTGTTTCTGAAATGCGGAACGTCACAACGTGGTATCATTAGTGATTTAAGTTAAAAGTACAGAAATGTCCTGATATCCAGAGTGACCGTAGTGTGTTTGCTGCTGACAGGGACGCGTGAGGACCAAGACAGTGAAGAAAGCGGCTCGTGTGGTCATCGAGAAATACTACACCCGGCTGGGCAATGACTTCCACATCAATAAGCGGGTGTGCGAGGAGATCGCCATCATCCCCAGCAAACCTCTCAGAAACAAGATCGCAGGGTGAGTAAAAGCCTGGCAAGCCCCAATATTACCCAGCTATGGACCCAAACACTTATTAGGACACACAATCTTTACGGAAGTCCTAAGAGGCCATGCATTAAAATATTTTTTCTCTCTTATGTGGTGATCTCGACATAACAAAAAGTTATGTCGTGATCATGACTTAATTTGCTTTTATTTATGTATTATTAATAATAATAATTGTTATTATTATCATTTTATATTATTATTATTATTATTATCATCATTAATATCTGGCAAATGTCTGGCCAGAGAGTCTGCATCAGCCCTGCGAACAGGGAGAGAATAGCCCAACTGCAAACGCAAAGGCGGTCCGAACATCCATAATATGAGAGCAAACGCTCGTGCTCATTATTATTGTACATTTATGATTGTATTCACGTATATGATTATATATCATTCATTATAATAATATTCCCTCAACTGTTACCATTTTAAGGCAACTCTATAGGGCGCAAAATAAGTTGCAGCATGCATGAATTAAATTATGAAGAATGATGAAGATCCTGCTCTTGCTTTGATCCTTTCCGCAAATAATTTACAACTTTAAAAATGCGCCATATAGAGTTGCTTTAAAATGGTAACAGTTGAGGGAATATTATTGTAAATAATGATATATAATCATATACATGAATATAATCATGAATGTACATTCATCATGAGCACGAGCGTTTGCTCTCATATTATGGATGTTCCGTACGCCTGTAATGTGTTGCACGAATGCGCGTCTGCAGTTATTCTCTCCCTGTTCGCAGAGCCGGTGTCCCAGTCCTGACATTTGCCAGATATCAATACTACTACTACTACTACTAATAATAATAATAATAATAAATACATAAGCAAAAAAAAAAAAGTTGTGATCATGACATAAGTTTTTATGTCAAGATCACAACTTTATTTTTCTTGTGATCACGAGAAAAAAACGTTTTGTAATGTCGAGATCACGACAAACGAGAGAAGAAATATTTTAATGCATGGCCTCTTAGGACTTCTGTACAATCTAGGCAAGTGGGAGGTATTTTCACCGCTATAGGTTAGAAGTCTCACAGCAGCAGTTATGGAAGAAAACAACCTGTAAAGGTTTGAAACCACTTTAGGGTGCATTAATAGCAGTGTTGGGCATGTTCCTTTAAAAGAGTAATTAGTTATAGGTAGGCCCACACGGAATCTGCGCGCGCAGAATTCCGCAGATTTTTTTGCAGATTTTCCGCTGATTTCCGCTGATTTTTAGCCCATTATTAATTCTGTTTATTTACTTGGTTAACTATTTACTGTTAATCTAATTGGATTTGCATTTTAAACATTAAATAAAAGTTAAAAAGATATTATTTTTTATTTCACATTTTAAGGTTTTAGTTATGATACTCCTAAAATAATTCGGCAGAAATCCGCAGATTTTTACCAAAATTCTCCACAGAAATAGCAAAAAACGTCCGCAGATTCCGTCTGGCCCTAGTTATAGGTAATAGTTCTCACAAAGTACTTTTTCACAAATCGTACTTTTATAAGTTACATCATTATAAAAGTAAATAACTACCAGGAAAAGTAACTGTTGTGTTAAATCTAATTAGTCAAATGACTATAAAATAAATCTAAAACATTTTACACTAATCTACACTATTTTAATCTTGTTGTGGGACAATGTGAGAGACTACCATGAAATTTAATATATCATTATAAGCAGGGTTTGATAAATGGAGTGTAAACACAGCAGCGACGGAATGCTCCCCCAGATAGTCATGTAGTGTGAAAACATCTGTGATGTGACTACTTCAAAAATCGTGCAGTCTGAACTCGGCATTGAATGCATCTTCAAACTTGCAATTTTAAATAGAACCCTAGCTTAAACAACTTTATCTGTTGAGGCCAGTAAGAGCATTGTCATGGCAAATGCGTTGCAGAGACATGTGTCGATTTTTGCTGTGTCTGCAGGTATGTGACCCATCTGATGAAGCGCATTCAGAGGGGTCCAGTCAGAGGAATCTCCATCAAACTGCAGGAGGAGGAGAGGGAGAGACGGGACAACTATGTCCCAGAGGTCAGTGGTGTTTACTGTGTACTGCACTAACATCACCCCAAATGTGAGGATTTAAGGGTTATATAGAGTTTAACACATTGGTATCTTTTTCTTTACATTTTAGCCTTCAGTTAATTAGACATTAGTAGCCCAAGTGATGTAGTAATGTACGCATCCCTAAAGCAGCAGTGTCCAAACTCAGTCCTGGAGGGCTGGTGTCCTGCTGAGTTTAGCTCCAACTTGCTTCAACACACCTGCTAGGAAGCTTCTATTTCAGAGGTGTCTAAACTCGGTCCTGGAGAGCCGGTGTCCTGGAGAGTTTAGCCCCAACCCTAATCAAACACACCTGAACCAGCTAATAAAGCTCTTACTAGACATACTAGAAACATCCTGGCAGGTGTGTTGAAGCAAGTTGGAGCTAAACTCAGCAGGACACCGGCCCTCCAGGACCAAGTTTGGACACCCCTGTTCTAGTTTATGTAGTAAGAGCTTGATGAGCTGGTTCCGGTGTGTTTGATTAGGGTTGGAGCTAAACTCTCCAGGACCGAGTTTGGACACCCCTGCCCTAAAGCATAGGTCTCAAACTCAATGCCTGGAAGGCTGCAGCACTGCAGTTTTGCTCCAACCCTAAAAAAAAAACACTGCTCATCCAACTAATCAAGGTGTTCAAGACTACTAAATCAGGAGTCTCAAACTCAAATTAGGGGGGGGGGGGGGGGGGGCATATCAAGGACTGACAATTCATAGGGGGTGGTTGAGCTGAACTATGCAGAGCTGTGGCCCTCCAGGAATTGAGTTTGAGACCACTGCCCTGAAACATTTTGTAAACAATGTTGCATACATTAAACATCATTAAACATCCAAGTTTACTAGGCAATGAAGATGGAACCTGGCCCATATTGCTTTGATCAATCAAATAAGGTTTTATAATGATTGCTTTGTTTATTCATTGTTATTAATGAAAACATCAATAATAAAGACCAACCTTTATATTTTAACATGACAAATGTTTTTTATTTTTGTGGCTTCGCACTGCTTATTAAAACACATGTGCGTCACCTCACATTATAATGGTATGAAGCAGAACTAAATTGATTATTTCTTAATGTTTTTATTGAGAATGCCAAAACTGGAAACTGTAGCTTCTCATATGCATGAGAAAAGCAGAACAATTTATTTTATAATTATGTTTTTGCAAATGCCACTTAAGGAGCTCCATAGTTTTGCTTTAAGTGATTTTTATTTATTAGTACACTGTTTAGTTGACAAATGGTAAGTGTCTAATAATTTAACAAACAACATTGAAATAGTAAACATTTAAAAAATGTTGAAAAACCTATGAAGGTTACATTTACAGTCATGCTAATATTCATGGAAATCATAAACCCTATTAAAACAATACATGGGTGCAAAAGAGCCCTGTTTTTTTTTTGTTTTTGTTTTTTTTTGTGCAAGACTTTATACAGCGACAGTATTCATTTCAAGCAATTTAAAGCAATTACTGTATTAACCTCTATCATAGCAGGTCCTTTTTCCTGTGTAGTGCAAATGATACATCTGTTAGTAGCAGTGTCAGAATCATGCTTTATACTTGTATTTTAGATATCATTAGTACGAAGTCGTTTATTAGATGTACTTATGTTGTTTTCAGGTCTCTGCTTTGGATCAGGAGATCATCGAGGTTGATCCAGACACCAAGGAGATGCTCAAGAGTTTTGTAAGTTGATCTGAAGCTCCAAATGTGAAATTGCCATACTACATCGCCTACATTTAACAGTAGTCAACTGCGTTTTGTTTGAATTGAGATGACTGCTGTCAAATGTTCTGAATACAACATGAACGCGTGTCAGAAAAGCTTTGTTTCAGTGTTCTTGTACAGACATGGATTTACCTTTTTTGTTTCTTTTATTGCAGGACTTTGGCAACATCTCAAGCCTGCAGGTCACGCAGCCAACTGTTGGAATGAACTTCAAAACACCCAGAGGAGTCTAGATGTGTGGTATTTATCAGACGTCAATAAAGACTGCAAAAATATCTTTGTGTGAAGTCATTTTTGACAGTCTGTATTGTCATCCTCCTGATCACTGATGCATTTCCTTTATTCTCAATTGCATACATTTGAAAATATACCATGGAAATGTCACTAACTTCAACTTTAGTAGGAGAATAATTCTTATTTACCTCTCTGTATTTAAATCTGCAGCACAGTAAAGTGACCAGAACCATGATCTATATATATTGATATATATATATATATGGGAGTTTTTACACTTGCAGGAATACTTTTTCCAACAATTCGTAAAAGGAAAATTTAACTTTTTCTTGGAAACTTATTTCCTGCATAGAGCTGAGGGCAAATGCAATGATCAATCAAGTTTATCTGTTTATTATAGTAGTCTCCTAGTAAATAAATTGCATTGCCTGATATGAATAAACTTTTAATAGCTGTCGCCATGATTTTTGGAATGAGTTTGTTTCCCTTAACCAGTACTAGGCAGGTAATTATCCAAAGTTTTTACGCTTTCTAAAATCAAATTTGACTTTACAGCTTTGGGTGAATTAAATTTACATATTAGGTTTGTCATTCTAGGTTAGTATTCTAGAGCAGTGTTTCTCAACCACATTCCTGGAGGACAACCAGCTCTGCATTTTCCGCATCTCCCTAACTAAACGCCTGAATCAGATTAGCAGAGACTGAAAGACCTGTAATGGGTGAGACAAAAGAGACATCCAAAACATGCAGTGGTCCTCCAGGAACGTTGTTTGAGAAGCACCGTTCTATAGCATTGTTTACTATTCCAAGGAATCATTTTTTTGATGGCGCCTTTGCAAGACCAACAATCAGATATTTGAGATGTTATTTAAATATTTAATCCTTACCTATTAGTAAGAAATTAATGAAGGTAGCAAAAGCACCTTACAAACCTTAAACGCTACTGAAATGAAAGCATTTAAGGTTTTTATACACCCATACAAACTTAAAATAGTATTGCATAAATTTGTAATGGTAATGCACTTACTGTAGATGAGGCCTGTTCAGCCCCAAGCATGCAAGTTTTAAACATAATATGAGTAGCAGAGCTATACATTTGAGGGATTTAGAAATCCACACAAGTTAACCTTAGGTCTTCACTATATATGAGTCAGCATTTCTGTTGTATTGAAATATATTCAGCACACGGGAAATGAAGCACTCCGTCAACTTTACATTATTTTGTACATTGGATTCCACTTTGAGTTTAACATATTTTCATTAATGTAACCATTTAGAAGAAAAACACATGTTTTACTATCCTATTGTTAAGTGTGATGTCACGCGAAGGGGCTTCTGGGTCCAAGCGCTCTATGAAACTGAATGAGACTCATCAAATGCTTATAATAAACGTTTACAAAGCGATGTAATACTTTTGAAAATCACGATCACAGTACATATGTCCATGCCTAATATCTGATGGCCAGAAAGTGATTCACTTGTTATAAATTAACATTTAGGTGTTTGTGATGCAGCAGGCCCAGTGATTGCTGTGTACACTATGACTTTATATAAAATTCACTTTAATGTGTGATCAATAAAAAAAATGATCATATTGGAAGATTTTGTCAATTTAAACGAGTGGCGGCTTGGACCCGGAAACAGTATTACATACGTCACCCAACACGTCACCACTTAACAAGCGGATAACTTTTGTACCTAGGGTGCAGCCATCTTGGAATGTCGCTGCGGCATGGGGTTGGTTTCACTCCCCCAGCTGAACAGATACAGTGGAAGTAATAGGCTGAAAACAGACTGCAAAGCCTAATTTAACCCAATGTGTGGAGCTGATGCAAATACAAGCATCAGATGTGTGTCTAATATAAAAATATATTTATTCTATTTTTTATTACTGATCATTTGATGCGCTTTGCTCCACTCTCTGTATTACGCTGCCTGACTGCCTGTATGGGTATCAACAAAGTCCAGTGCTGACGTAATGGGGGCAGATACTTTCTTTTTTTTTTTTTTTTTATTGCTACAGCTGCTCACCTCTGCTCGTGTTCAAACCAAACTAAGATTGGCGTGGTTTTTTCCACATGGCAGGTTTTTACGCAGTGGCGGAGCCAGAGGGGTGTGCGAAATTGTATTTGCTACTGGCAGTTCCTGATGCTGATTGACTTATTTGTCTAAAGAAGTTTTTGAGTTTTGCCGGCAACGCTCAAGCTATTTTCAAATCAATGACGAGCCGAATACAAGAGCATGGTTTCAAGAGTTTTATAAGGTTTGTTTGCTGAGGAACGTTTAGCCGCTGCGTAAGTTAACAAGGCACCGACAACATCAGTTAACTTAATGAGAGATGTGGGAATAAAGCAGCATTTCCATCAGGTTTCCATCCAACAAGTCAAAAAGAACAAAATCGTCACTTCCTGATGAACTGTCGCCAAATATCAACAGTGCAACAGAAGTTGCTTCAATCTTCCTTCATGTAATAAATGATTTGCGCCTCAGAAGACAATCCTGACGCGCAGTAAACGTGCGGTGGCGTTTGAAGGCGTGAGATATGCAGAGCACAGACGCTCTTGATTCTGGAGGTAATTAATAATATAATAACAGTAATACTGAGATGGTTAAGCCATTTTACAATGACCAAAACAACATTTCAGATGTTTTACAGTGTGCTCAGCCTGCTGGTTTGTCCATTCACACACATTTTTATCATCACATGATCTCTCATAACAAAATTACATGACTTTTTTAATTCCATTGTAGTTTATGCACATCTTATAGAATAAAAAAGTTTATTCTACTCATGTTTTTATGCGCATGTTCAAATTTTATGTGCATCTTGGCGTTTCCATCAACTGTTTTTTATGCGC
Organism: Danio tinwini; assembly: GCA_903798205.1. Taxonomy (NCBI): domain Eukaryota; kingdom Metazoa; phylum Chordata; class Actinopteri; order Cypriniformes; family Danionidae; genus Danio; species Danio tinwini. The sequence continues at coordinate 4,271,398 of CAIGQZ010034999.1, read as the reverse complement.
ATATCCAAACTAGGTCAGACTTCAGGTCCACCAGCAGGTCAGAGTATCTACAAGGCAATCACGTTTCAACCAATGTTAGAATTTAAGCTGAACTTCAGGAATGTTTCACCAAAAAAATCTAATCCTGTCAGTACTTATTAACTCACAACAAAGTGAGTAGATGATGAGAAAATTATTATATTTTTGTATTTTGAATTATATGTTGGTAATGAATTAGATTTGGGTTTTCTAAACACTTTCAGTGTGTTTGTGTGTGCATTTGTATTTGAGTACAGTGTGTGTATGGACCCCCTGAAATAGCAGTGGCCACCCCATGTAAAAAATTCTAGCTCCGCCACTGTTTTTACGTCCTTCATACATGTTGAGAGATCGAGTTGATCAACTTGAAAAGGGAATATATCTTGACATAATCCACACAGATGTGACAGTAAAGCTTGAAGTCATGCATGATTTCTCAGTAGTGATTATTAACCCACACTGAACTGAGCTAAACCGAACTGAACTTAAACACTGAAAACTGAACTGACACTGTTTCAATTCACTATAAACTTCCATGTGAAGCTGCTTTGACACAATCTACACTGTATAAGCGCTATACAAATAAAGATGAATTGAATTTTAATTGTAGCATTATTCTGAACGTAAATCCCCTCGTCAGGCAGAGCTGGAGCAGCGAGAGAGAGAGTGGATTAAAGCACATCAAACGAAAGGTATTAACAAAAATACACAACTTAAGACACTTAAATGCTTGTATTTGCAGCAGCTCTGCAATGCACGTCCACAACTTCATGCATTGGGTTAAATTAGACTGTTCAGTCCGTTACTACCTTGGTTAAGTGTAATACAAAACTAGGCAGTGTAATACAGAGAGTGGAGCAAAGCGCATCGGTAATTAAAAGGGGAAAAACAGAATAAATATATATTTTATATCAGACACACATCTGATGCTTGTATTTGCTCAAGCTCCTCTCCCACAACTTCACACATTGGGTTGCAGTCTTTGTGTTCAGTCCATTAATTCCACTTTATCTGTTCGGCCAAGGGAACAGAAACAACCCTGTGATGTCAGGCACATAGTGACAATCCGAGATGGCAGCAACCTAGATCTAAAATCTAGTAAAACCTGTGGTTTTCTTCTCAATAGTTACATTCAGGCATGTGCACACATAGGGCGCAACCTGTGCAGTGTACATGCCCTTTTGAGTCTGGAATATCAAGTGCCCTTCCAAATGAACGTAACTTGCCTAATTACCTCCCCCTCTTCAGTTCAGTTACTTCGCGTTCTTGCCATGTTGTGCCCTCATCTTTAATTCTGCACATGCCCTTTGGAAAGCCTCTGCACAGGCCTTGTTACATTAATCGAGTTTGTTTAATATATTTCTATTAATCCAATGAACAAAATAATGTAAACCTGACTGAGTGCTTCGTTTCCTCTTTAACGGCCAATTTTGAGCTATTTCTATATAGAGCAATGATTTCAAGTTCTTATTATTGAGCTAAAACGTCAGGGATGATTAAAACAGTGTCTGAAGTGAAAAGTGAGATGTTTCTAACTGTGTGTGTAATTAAAGGAGTCAGATGCAATGTTTCCAGAATAATTTTTTTTTAAAAAGCCACGGAGTATTTCTAGAGACTGCAAGAAGATCTTTGTACAGAAATAAGCAAGAACAGAATTCTGCATATGCAACACAGTAAAACCTGCCGCTCAATTCATTTCAGAGGCAAAAGAAATAAGACCAGCTGCCTACGCTAAACTATGACACTACATTAAACAAATAGAGCTTTATATTCAAAACACAAGATATGTAAAAATGTTTGTTTCTTTTTCCTCTTTTCTTGAAATTGTTGAAAAAGTGCAATAAAGGGTTGACTGTCTACACTTGATAGGTTATCCCAAATAAGTCATCGTTTGGACCAAGTATTTCAGAATTTCTTACAGCCAGAATGACATTCAAGAAAACGTTTGTGAGAATGATTGCTGTTACATATTTTTCTTTGGGTAAAAGTACAGATCAAAACCATATCCAGCAGGGGAGCAACCTTTTTTTTTGTTCTTTTCTTTCTTTTTTTTGCATCACACATTGAGATTCTATACAAGTACTTCATATGAAACACAAGAAATATAATGGGAAATGAAAGATGAGTTCTGGGAGTTGCGTATAAAAGTTGCACGCCAAGAATAAGGTCTTCACAGTGAATGTCATTCGTTGAGTTTGTGAAGCGCCGATACAAGAATTCAAAGAAATAGACCATATAAAGCACTTTCCAATATACCAAATTTGTACGTGTAGAACCTGAAGTTTTGAGTTTCAGCACCGAGTCTTGACAGCATACGTAATTGAGGTCGACGTTCTCATACAGTTCAGCTTTTACGGAATAAATATCACAGTGTTGTGTGATAAACATTTCCCAGTTGTACTGATTTTAATAAGGCATATCTGAAGGGAACTCCCATTGAAAACAAGCATGTTGTAGAAGGGGAACGTCAATCCAATCCCCAAATTAAAAAGCAGCTCGTCTCGGACTTAACGGAAACCGTAACAAAACATGGCTGTGGAGACGACGAGTCCGTTTTAAACGTATATATACAAACCGATAAGTGTATATGCATATAAAACAATACAAAACATGTTTAAGGAAAAAAAATAAGACATGGCACATTATATAACATACAAAAAAAGGAGAGAGACGTCAATCCAAAAATGCTTAATACAAAATGAGTCGCAGAAATAAAAAGGACGATGTCCGACGTTCACCTCACTGGAACGGGGGGCGATATATATATAGATACAAAAACATACAAAGGAAAGACACAAATGAAACACTGTAAATTGTGCCTTACGAGCACCAACACGTACACCAGCATATTGTAGATTCTCCGTTTTTTCTTTCGTAGGATAACAAAACGGTGTCTTTTCCGTTGAAATGAAAGGAAACGTTTATTTTAGGACGCTGAGAGAAAAACCGCAATCACCACATGTCCTTTTCTCAGAATGTCCACTGTTTGTTGAGTTTCTCCTTCCTGAGAGCAAGCCGAACTTTAATGTTTTTTTTTTCCTATCTCACTCTCCTCTATTCATTTAGCGAATGATTGAGAACTCCTCAGCTGCTGAACGTCCTCTCCGTGGCTGGAGAGGTCTCGTGTTTTTGTGAGGATTTGTGCTCAGGCTGTTGTGATGGCGTTTAGGTCCTTCATTAAGCCCTCGAGATGGGCCATTTCCTCCGACAACTCGTCCGTCTCGTAATTCTGAGGGAGATGAAGAAGGTTACTGCGGGGGTGGGGTGGGGTGAGGTGGGTGAGCTGGGGTTTTGGGGAAGGGGGAGGGGGTGGTCAATGGTACTTTAGGGAAAATAAAATAAGCAGGAAACCAATTAGCATAGCCACATGCGTGGTAATGGAGGGAGTAGGGTAGTAAAGGTGGTTTAATTCATTTCAAATATTTGCAAAATAATTAATTGTATTAAGCAATAAATACAGCCGCCGTTAAAAGGGGGGAGCAGGTAAAGGTTTAAGAGAGAAGGAAAAAAAACATGTTAAATTTGTATAATCGTTGAATATATATTTGCTATGTAATGCTATACTGTAAAGCTGCGGTCACGCTGCACTTTTCACCCTATAGACTTCCATTCATAAGGATGATTTATACTGCAAACGTTCATCAAAACGTTCATCAAACGCACTCGTATGCTCCAGCACAGCCTTCGCGCGATTGCATAACTTAGCTATTAGCTATTCTACTTAAAATAGCTTAACTACACTAAAAGATACCCCTTAAGAAATGTAGCAAGCTAAGCTAAAAGTTACTTGGCAAAAGTAGCTCAGCTACATCTAAGCTATTTTTGCCATTTTCATTTTTAAACCAAAGCAATTTAAATCCAAGTCAATGATCAATAAATCATATGAGGCAGAAGTGTTCAGTTTAATTATTTACTGTAAATAATATGCTGCACTAAACAGAAACAAATTATAGTGTATAACAGCAAAAACAATAAATCCAATAATACCAGGTGCTACACATATAAAATACTATAATAATCTATAGTAAAGGGAAATATGCATTTTATATATATATATATATATATATATAATGCATA
>CAIGQZ010034999.1:4205772-4222303 GCA_903798205.1 Danio tinwini | reverse complement strand
GGAATCAGTCTCATGCTCTCCATCATGACCACCACAGCAGCAGCTCAGGATACGGCCTGGTCCGGAAACCTTGGGATCGTCTCGTTGCTGGTCTTGGATCGCATCAGTGGCACTGCATAGTCTGAGGGTCTCGAGATGAGTACCCCCAGGTGGAAATACAGAATAAGGAGAATAATTAGCGTAGCTGCTGTTCATAGTGTATATAAACAAGAAGCAAAATCGTGTGTGGGGCACATCATGCGTCATACCGCTATGTAATGCACTGAGTGTATGCTTTGCTAAAAAGATAGGTCTTTAATCTAGTTTTGAAGAGTGAGAGTGTGTCTGAGCCTCGGACATTATCAGGAAGGCTATTTCAGAGTTTAGGGGCCATAAATGAGAAGGCTCAACCTTTTTTACTCGATTTAGCTATTCTAGGTACTACAAGAAGCCTTGAGTTTTGAGATCTTAAAGAGCGGGTTGGATTGTAGCGAGACAAGAGGTTGGTTAGATAAACAGGAGCTAGATTATTTAAGGCTTTATAGCTAAGAAGCAATATTTTAAATTCAATACAAAACTTAACAGGCAGCCAGTGTAAGGAGGATAAAATTGGGGTGATATGATCATATTTTCTAGACCTGGTAAGAACTCTGGCAGCTGCATTTTGTACTAGCTGAAGTTTGTTAAAAGAGGATGCTGGGCAACCAGCAAACAGAGCATTACAGTAATCCAGCCTAGAAGTCATGAAAGCATGCACTAGCTTTTCTGCATCTGAGATGGATAGCATACTTCGCAATTTAGCAATATTTCTTAGATGAAAGAAGGCAGTTTTTGTGACAGGGGATATATGATTTTAAAGGTTAAATTGCTGTCTAATATGACACCCAGATCTTTTATAGTAGAGCTAACTCTAACTTTGTATCCCTCTAGTTGCAGGTCGAGTTGTGAGAACTGCTGTGTACAGGATTTAGGCCCAATAAGTAATAATTCTGTTTTGTCTGAGTTTAAGAGAAGAAAATTGTTGGTCATCCAGTCTTTAACATCTTTAATACACTCAGTTAGCTTAGACAGTTTAGACATTTCATCCGGTTTAGTTGAAATGTATAATTGAGTATCATCTGCATAGCAGTGAAAACTGATCCCATGTTTTCTAATAATGTCCCCCAGGGGAAGCATGTATATTGTAAACAGCAAAGGGCCTAAAACTGATCCTTGAGGGACCCCGTACTTTACCAGCCTTACTTGTGAAAGTTGTCCATTAATATTCACAAACTGGTAACGATCAGCTAAGTATGACCTAAACCATTGAAGAGCCTGTTCTTGGACACCTGTAGAATATAAGCGGTCTATGAGGATATTGTGATCAATGGTGTCAAAAGCGGCGCTAAGATCTAGTAGAACTAATAGTGAGATGCACCCTTGGTCAGCAGCTAAGAGTAAATCGTTGGTTATTTTCACTAATGCGGTTTCTAAGTCTTTAGCAGTATTTGTGATGATTGGGATGCAGTTCAACAGATTACACACACACAAAATTAAAATCCCACACAATTTGAAATTTGATATATATACACAAATAAGAAAAGACTACTTTCTATTACTCTATTATACTCTCTATATTACAATCTCTATCTCTTTCTTATCAATGAGTAGAGAAGTGACATCACTGGTTTAGAGATCACAGTCCATCCCATCTGCTCTGATTAGTGTATTACACAAGCTCATTTGTAATGCTCTTATGGCAATCTTTCAAACATCCGGGCTTAGACTGGCTTTGTGTGATGATATACACTGTAACCAGTGTCATCCAGTTGTGATTATGCTGTATTTTCGTATGTCTGATTAGATTACAAAAGCAAAAGTGAAACTGCTAGCTTGTATTGTTAGTTGTTTCAGACAGGCCCTTTCAGACCACCTTGTTAAATTGAACAAATCAGAATTGGTCTTGTGTACAGTGTATACACAGCGTGACTAAATGTGCTTGATGTGGTCAGACTGTGACTCGCAAATTTGGGCATGCTCATTAATTTACTGTGGTTTCAAACATGGTTTATGGTTAAATCATATTTAGTTTGTTTATTTGTAGTTTAATTGGTTTAGATTTAGTTTAGTTTTGTTCATAAAAATGTAAATGTATAGTAAATGTTTAATATATTTAAGTAAAATATGTATATAATATATATAATAGCAATAATAATAAAATTATAAAAATATTATTTGTCAGCAGCAAAAAAAAAGTTAGCTTTACGTTGACAGCCTCCAATCTCCCTGGACTGGAAACACTGAATGTATATGTTCTTGGACATCGCAAATATGGAGCTGTCTGTGGCAAGGATGCATGGCGCATCTACAAAAACTATTACTTCATGGATATGTGCAATAGCTAAGATAAAAGATATGCTATTGTGATTTTTTTTTTTTGCATTTTATTTAACCTATGTGTTAAAGTCTAATGCATCTACCTTTGTTAAAAGTGTTTTTGTAAGAAGTGAATGCAGAGGTTTATTTATTTACGTATCGTTTATTTACGTATTCTGCCATTTTTAAAACATTTTTTTTATTTATTAATTTATTTTTTTTCTTCCTTTAAATTATTTCTATTTTGTTAATTATTTATTATTTTCGCCAGGGGTGTGGGGGTGGGGTAATAGAAAATGCAGTTGCTTGGTATCCTTGTCTATAACTATGTAAGATTATTTTCAACTGTTCAATAAAAATTTGATTACAAAAAATATATGTTATTTGTCAATTAATAACTTAATAATAAATGTTTGTTTAAGATTCAGTTTGAGGCTGTAATTTATAATAGAGCTGAAGGATTCTAGCTAAAATGCGAATCATGATTTTTTTTTCTTAAAATCCAGATCACAATTTTCTCACAATTCTGTAAATGTTAAAGGTTAATATGAATATACTATTGTTATTGTTATTTCTTAGACATTTGGTAAACAACACTAATAATATTAGTCATATGTGTAAGTCTACTGGTTAAGATGCAAAATGTTGTATAGACTTGGAATGATTGACTTGAATATACTTGAACTTTGTCCTGGTTGTAAAGTTATTACATGAGAATACAACTAATCATAATTCTGAAGTTCAATTATTATGTTTGAGTTTATTTTTCATTATTCGTTTATTATTATGTACAATAATTGAGACATAAAATGAGATCGTAAAATATAATCCACAACACAAATGTTAATAAAAACATAAATGAAAACATAAATGAAAAAGCTTATTTAATGACTGTCTTAGTCCTATTAAAATTGCAAACACTGAACATCTCTCTATAGTTAGGCTAAAAGACTGCTTTATTTATTTAGGCCTACTTATTTGTACTGAATGTTTGTGCTTTCATTTTAGTTGTCTTTATTTCTTCAATTTTATTTTCCAAAATGAATCCTCATTGCACTTAACAAGTTTACAATAAGAATAACGCTTGTTAACACATTTTTTATGATTAATGAAGGAATTATAATGCTTTGTTTTATCATTTTTATCTTCATTTACAAGTACAGTAGCATGTTTAAAGCTGCTGTATAGGCTATTTCTGTCCGTTCGCATCCTGTCCCTTTGTGCCCCCTGGCGGCATATTCACAAACTGCCGTCATGCATTAAAAATGCATTCTTACCCATTTAAAGCGGCGGCGGTACAAGCCACGGCGTTAATGGCCACATTAAACTCTCATCTGCTGAATGCTTGCAATCTGTCAATCACCATTATTAGACCTTTTTTTCACAGGTAAAATGAGACATTTCTCATTATCAGATTACCTTGTGTGTTATATTCAGAGTTATATAGGCTAGAGTAGTTATAGTGACACCGTTATACGTTTATTCTGATGTACAACATTGTGTTCGATACGACAGAAAAAACATATCAAATGCTTGCTGTAATCATAACTCCAAAATGTATGGATGCTCCGATCAGGATTTTTGCAACCAATACAAAGTATTGATTCCTTGTCATGGTGATCGGCCCGATACTAAGTACCGATACATTTTCCGATACATTTTCCCTCTAAGTATGTATGATACTTAAGTGGAGATCTCACTTTACCTAAGTGAATAAATTAGGGATGCTGCATAGGGCTGTTAACCTACACTGGTTTTATGGTTCGGTTACGATTATCATGCCATTGATTCAGTTCAATTCGATATCTCTGTGCATCACGGTGCATTGACGATGCTTTCCATACACAATTTGATATTTTACTTAGCAACACAATAATTCCTGTATAAAAATGTGTAATTTCTGAATATAATTATGTATTATTAGTAATACAAATTTGTCCTTTAATACAAGCAATCAGATATATGTACTGTACCTTTAGTTTTACCCGCTCAAAGAAAACACTCTTTTTGAATGTACAGGTATCAAACAAAACTCAAGTACATGCATAGAATAACACGATAATTTATATCAAATAAACTAATGTAAATATTATCCCGCTTGCTTGTTGAGCGAGGTCTTAAATGCCTATGACTGATCAGGCGCTCAACAGAAAAGGCTGTGATTGGCGGTAACGGTCAGTGCGGCTCTTGCGCTGTTCAGCAAACGACACAGAAACTGATGTTAAACGGCCGCGACAATCAGCTGATCCATTATAAATGGCAATGTGGTGAAGAAAACTCGCCCTGCACACTCGCTCGTGTCTGGATCCACAAGTAAATTTGTTGTTGTAACAGCCAAGAGAGGAGATAAAACGTTGCCTCACGAACACACCAGCAGGCAAAGGGGCCACAGACAATGAGAGAGAAAGAGAAGGAGCTTACAGCTTTCATTTTTTCTTAGCTGGGTTCTGCTGTACTTCCCTGTCAGTGAAAGACTGTCCGGCAAACTCACAAGCAGTGAATTTTGCACAGCGTTTTAATTACTTGCGGTCTCCTTCCTAGCCATATTAAGCTACCACCATATAATGCTTATATGATAAATGATGTCAGTACATAATAACAATTTATGATTATTACTGAACCGATACTGAATTGTTTGCGTTTGCATCACGGTGCATCAAAGAAACAATTGATTTGACACCCCTAATGCTGCATATAATCCCTTAAATACATTTAATTTTACCATTTAGATGTGAACATTTCTTGGCCAGAAGCAGCTTTACAGAAAATAACATAACACAGATATAAAAATTGATGAGAAAATTTGCAAACAATTGATCCGCTCATGTCACAGTACCTCAAAACATGGTAAATAAAATGGTTGCACTTGCAACAAAGAGATCATCACTCACATTAATCAAGCAAATAGATTGTATAAACAGAGGTCACACCACATCTGTATATATTTTAGCTGTTATGATGCACGCGCATCGATCGTTCACGTCCCCACACATCATTTACCTCCTCACGTGTTGTGGCTACTTTAGGCCATGCATAATATACAGGAGCGCACGTGCATCTTCCTCTGCATGTAAACTCCTGAACAAACACCTGTAATGGTAGTTCATGAGATCAGCCAGATTGGGGAGTACCGGTCGAGTCATTAAATGTGATTATCAGCCTATAAATTAATTAAATAAACACATTTGATTACAATTAAAACAGCATTTTTTTCTGCAGTAGCCTAAATAAATATTTATCTTTAAAATGCTTTTACATCAGCTGTATTTACAAATATAGCCTATGAACAGCCTAATAATAAACTATGCTTATTAAGAAATTATAAAAAAAACCTGCTTATTTTTACATTGCAAGATGCAGTTAACTCTCAAAACACTTAACCCATTTATGTGAATGTGTGAATGAAAAGTCATAAACATTAACTCATTTAACTACATTTTGCAGCTCAAAGAGGGTATTTTCAACTGTAGGGAGCACAATAAACCAAGAAAGGTTCCGACTTCTGCCAGAAAAGGCAAACATGTTGATTTTTATCAAGAAGAATAGTTAAAAGTCATTTTCCCTCAAACCATTGTACATTCTTTTACAGGAAAAAAAATTATTTGTTTTACAATTATTGGTTTCATTTTATTTTACATTAAAAACATAATAATAAGACTAAGTGTTGTTAATTCTGTTCAATTCATTTGTGTTTTTAAATTTTTTTATGAAAAAAACTACAAAAAGTATCGATAAGAGAACTGTTAAAGTACCGAACCGATAAGTGGTATCGAAAAAGTAGTAATACTGTTAAAACCGTAACGATACCCATCCCTAATAATAATAGTATGTGATATAGAATGCAGCAAATACGTTCATTTCAAAATGAAAAATATAGTCTAATATTGTGATTTAGTTTTTTTATTTAATTTGGATCATCCAGCCACAATGATTGAGTAGATCGATCACATGATTATATTGGTTGGTGCAGCCTTTGTAGTTTTATTGGAATGTTTATTTATTTTTTATATATATTTTTTGCATAGGAAATCATCAGATTACTCAAACCGGTTTAGCTGTAATAATTTCTTCTGTTTGCACTAAAGATCATCCCTTTTAATCTGATCCGCTCAGGTACAAAAGAGAGCGATGGACTGTCTTTCATGTGGGTACACATTCATGGACATCCCAGCCAATCAGCTCAGGTTACAGTGACTAGGCTGACAGACAGAAAGAACAAATTCAACACCCAAAGATTCCTGTCTCGCAATGTTGTTCTGCTGTAGGTGTAATTTCAGACAAGAGGCTCTGGGTAACCCTCTAAATCAGTGTTTGCGTTTGTCCGAAGGTGCCACTTTTATTGTTGACACCACCCCCATGTCTTTCCAGCACATCAGGGTTGGCCGAAGGAAAGCTGACAGGAAGTCTGAGTTGTAGCCAGGCATATCCCACGCACAAGCAAATAATACAACCTGCCTATAATCACATATTGCCCCCATCTGCAAGCATGACTCCAACCTGATCACCGGTCATGCCTTGTTCTCCCGCCTCTTGTTTTGCTGCTGTTCCAGTGGCGATCGTGGTAAATGTTTGTGCATGAGCACTTCTGCTAAAGTGGGCAATTTGTTAATCACGCTGTCCTGACCGCTGTGTGTGTTGCGGAGGAGTGGCGCTTCTGAGTGCAAGATGTTGTGGTGGGAGGTAGAGTTCCTCCGTCTCTCCATCCTCAAGCACAGTTTTGTGAATGACATAACACCGCCCCTGGCACTTATGTAATCTACATCCATCCAATCCCTTTTTATTTGTCTCCTCTAAGTCTCTTTCTGTTTTTCAGGGTAGTTGGATGCTCATGGAGGATTTGTGACTGACTTGAACACTTCATGTTTGCTTAGTGAGCTCAGTCCACTTGAACTGAAAATGCACATTGAGGTTTTGATGTGCACAGATGTACAGTAATAGTGAGTCAGCATCTATTACTGAGAAGTATCTGGATGTACTGTAGTACATTGATGTCATCCATCAATTAAAGATTAGTCATAATTGTTAACAAGGACAGTAGTCGCTTTAGTTGTGCCGTATTGTAAATATCAAAAATATTTGATCATCGTTCGCCAAAAGTGGCTTTGTGTTAAGGCCTTTGCACACTGAAGTCTGACATTTTCATACGTGTTTCTCTCATATTCAAACAAACCTTGCACACTGAGTCTGATGCGTATTAATTTATTTATTACGAAAAAAAGAAAAAAATTTCGGAGTCAGATCAAGCAATAGTACTTTGTTCTCCTCTCTTCTCCAAAGTAGAAAAAGAAAGAGGAACAGGCTACATACTGTGTTCATCCAATACTGCATAGAGTGGAGGAGAGTTCAGCTCATAATCAAAGAGCTGCGCTGGATTATCTCTAAATGCAAAGTTTATTTCAAGAAATCAGTGGAACTTTGATACATTGCTAGTGATACTTCACACACTCACGTACATAAGCAAATCCTGAACAGAGACTGGCAGGCCTATAGACATTATAATAGATGGTGGCCGCGTTGACGTGTCGAAGCAACAGACCGAAAGCAAACCATGCTTTTCTAATGTCTATGGGGAGTACGTCAAACGTATGGACACACACACACACACACACACACACACACACACACACACACACACAAAACAGCAGCTGGGCAGCCATATTCTGTCTTTATTTTATGCATTGTGTTTGTCAAAGTTATCTGTAGCTCAAATGACGGCATTCTGTATTTAGCTTTTCGCTTGTACGGTGGCTCTGAACTGTCAAACAGAAACAGAAAAAAACTAACTCGGTATGAATTTTTTTTTTTATGATGGACGAAAGTTTTAGAGCCAGTGTGTCAATACGATTCACATAACGTGAGGTCGAATTAGTTTTTTAACTTGCGAAAATTACAGACGAAAATTTCAAATTAGTGTGCAATAACCTTTAGTTTTTGTCCGGTTTTCGTTTAGCCTATAGGGGTGCGATTTATTCTTGGTAAAAAAACAAAACAAAATGAATCAATCTATGCTATTTTCCATCTACGATGAACTTTCATCACATTCTTGCCCCATGGTTGACTTTTCAAAACTATTGACCTTATTCTACAATGCGGAGGTGCGCTCGTTTTTGCGATTGTTTTAGGACTTCTGATTCAGTTGCCTATGGAAGAAAAAACTAGGAATAATAAAGGTCAGAAAACGGTCAAACTACTTTCTCTACAAAAACGTGTGTTCAGTCAGTCTCGAACAAAAAAGATTCCAATGGCTGTGCCTGCTTGTACGTGAAGAATAAGGTCATTACACTTTGGGTTTGGTAACGAAATTTGGTGCCAATATGGCACCGGTACCTATGTAACCATTATATACTGAACTAAATCAGCATTTGAATTTCGGTGCCTAATTTGTGTGCCACTAGTGCCGCATGGAATCAAATGCACCGTCTTTGACAGCTTGTGACATCATCTGGCACTTTCAGTGACTTTCTGGTTCGTTTACATGGATATCAAGGAATTGTCTTAATCGTATTAAAATCTGAGTGTTAATGTCCTTGTGAACGTCCTCAGTGATGACTCAAGCCCCAATCCTAGAAAGAGATCACTCACTGATTTTGATCACATCTTTTCCACAGGTTAGTAAGCTAATGTAATGATAATTGCATAATGCATTGATTGATTGCATTCATGCCAACAAACAAATGATTAAAAGAAATATATTAATGCAATTCAAATATATAAACAATTAATTGGTGTATAACTTAAACTTTAATTATGTTGTTCAATTAAATTGATTAAAATATATATTTTTGTCAAATAAAAAGTTTTTCCACCATAATTTTGTGGCTCAAAAGTATTAGTTTAGACACCGGTTCTGTGTTAAAAGTATCGATTTAGCGCAGCTATCGAAATAACCCCAACCGATACCCTATTCTAATTACAAAAGAAATTAAATATAAATAAAAATATAAATAAGTTCTAAAAAAAAAACACGTACTTTAAATAAAACATTTATTCTGCAATAACAACTGTCTGGATGTACTTTATCTCTTATATATAAAAAAATATAATATAAAATATTAATGTTATTGTTATTATTATTATTACTACTATTATTATTATTATTATTGTACAGAAAATTAAAAAAACCCTAGAAAATTCTAGATGTGAATGAGAATGTTTTTGAGATTTTTTTTTAATTTTATTTAGTATATTTTTTTAATAATCCTGTGGCTTGGAGTTTCTTTTTCTAACTGTTTCTTGCAAGTACAATTTTACACAGCGATTAACCAGGGACCACTGTATATTACACAAAAAAGACAACACTGATACAACTAATAACAAAAGTTTCCCATAAATCCATGCCAAAATGCCATTAAAACAAACAGTGCTAATATCATGGTGCTTTCGCCCTCTAACACTATCATTAATAAAGATGAACCTTACTCTCATGTTCTGTAGAAAACACTTTCTCATGAAGCATTAATATTTAACGACTTGTCTAGTGCATATCAAAATTTCCCATCACGCTGGTGGAACCCACGCAAACGAAGGTCAAACTCTTGCCTCTTCCTCTAGAAAGTCCAGTTCTCTTTTGTCGGTGGTTAATGTGTAGCCATAGCATGCTGAACTCTGATACTCCTCAGGATAGCCTTGGCATCGGGACTTGAATCTGAGAGTTTGGCTGGGAATGGCTTGGCTACTGATCAGCTTAGCTCAAGCATGATAAATCCAGCTCACTGGACTCTCCCAGGCTTTGTGTTTGGTCATTCTGGGGTTTGTTTGAGTGTGCAGCATGGCAGAAGTGAGCTGCGTCACTGCAGGCTGGGATGTGTGAACTGGAGGCAGCAGAGGAGTCACATGGTTTCTTCTCTCCAGTCAGACGTCCATGTTCGAGTGGGTGTTGGTGGCCCTGCTCTCAGACGGGCTGCTGGCAGATGGCGTTTTGTGGCAGCACTGATGACACCAGAGTGGGACTGACTGGGAGAACTATATTGTGCATAGTCTAGTCAAATCTTGACCTCCATAGAATCTTTTTATTTTATTTTATTTATTTCATTATTTTATTGATTTTATTGATTATTTTGATTTTATGTATTATTCATTTATTATGTATTTATTATTTAATTTATTTGTTTATATTTTTGTACTTAATATTTCTTTATTTAGTATTTATTTTATAGTATTTATTGTTTATATAATTAATTATTTTTATTTTATTATTTATATTATTTAAAAAAATGTATATATATTTTTATTTATTTTATTCTTATTTATTTTTTACTTTTATTATTTGTTTTTTTGGTTTTTTTTGTTAATGTTTATTTTAACTTTTTTATTATTTTAATTTTTATTCATTATTAATTTTATTTTTATGTATTATTTCATTACATTTTTTTTATTTTGTTACTTTTTTATTTTAGTATTTTATTATTTTTTTATTTCATTTTTTGTTTTATTTAGTTTTTTTTAAATATTGTTTTATTATAATTAAATTTTTTATGCAATACATTATACTGGTTAAAATAAATATACATGTTGTGTTTCAAGTTCTTGCCACTGATACTAAATCTATATCTTAAACTTGGGTTTTCAATCATTTAGATGACATGGACCCCCAAATATGTGAGGGACCCACATACTTATAAAATGTAAAAGCCACTTTCATAGATTCTTATATAAAGATCAAAGTATTTTGTGAAAATTTGTATTCTAAAATATTATTCATTCATTCATTTTCTTTTTGGCTTAGTATCTTTATTAATCAGGGGTCGCCACAGCAAAATGAATCGGCAGCTTATCCAGCAGATAAGTTGCCGATTGTTTTACGCAGCGGATGCCCTTCCAGCCGCAACCCATCACTGGGAAACATCCATACACACTCATTCACACACATACACTATGGACAGTTTTAACTTACCCAATTCACCTATACTGCATGTCTTTGGACTTGGGAAAACCGGAGCATCTGGAGGAAATCCACTCCAACACAGGGAGAACGTACAAACTCCACACATAAATGCCAACTGACCCAGCCAAGGCTCAAACCAGCGACCTTCTTGCAGTGAGGTGACAGCGCTACCCACTGCACCATCGCATTGCCCCTAAAATATTATTTAATTAATTTAAAAATAATGTGTAATTTATTGTTCATTTTAATCATTGTGAATTTTTTTTGCCATTTTAGATGTATATTTCATATTTATTTCATATTTAGAAATATATTATTTTAATACTTTTAAAAATTTGTTTCTCATATACCAATTTGTTTTTATCTTTTTATTGTTAAATCTATTGTATTTTTCATGAATTTGTTTTTTTATGACTCATGAATAATTATTTTTAATAATTAAAGATTACATTTAATACAAATGATCATTTATGTAATAAATTATTCTATTTTTAATTTGTTGTAAAAAAATTACATTAAAACTATTATTAAACATTATTTTCCAGTACACACTAAAAATAAATTTCTACTTGTATAAACTATACATTACAACAGTACATTTAAAGGGGTGCTCTACAGTGTATTTTTGAGGCTTGGTTGTGTTTATAAGATGCAAATCAATGTGTGCTCATGCTTCACTTGTAGAAAATCATGTTTTTTTGCCATATCTTTGATTATAAAAGCTCAGCTAACATGAAAAGAACTGTCATATTTCCTAGTTCCTCTGAAAGGCCTGTGCTCAAGAGGCTCTGATTGGCTCGCTAACATAATGTGCTGCGATTCGCGGATTGACTCAACGTCATTCCCCTACATGCGTGCGCTTTTGCGCTGTGTAAACAGTCCAGTCAGAGCAGCTGTTAGCAGCATTAGCTACCTGAATCAGACAGAAATGAAGAGCACAGTGCTCACGCCTAAAATAAAATCTGACAAGTGTCTTTCACATGTATTCGGAATAAGCATGTGTAAGTATGAAACATTTACATATCTTTTGTGAATTTGTTATTTGAGATGTAGAATGCACGGAAAGCAGCTGCATAGAGAGACACTGCAGCGCTGCTAAAGATTGTGGCTTGGTAAATGCATGTAACTGGATGCCCTTGTGATCTCACTAGCCCGGATGTATTTTTTGTTGTCCCCAAATTCGTTCGCTGTAGGCTTTGCTAAGCTAACTCTGTAAAAGCCAATGTCTCACTTTGCATTAAACTCTGCGCGTGTTACATTTAGAGATGTTGTTTAAGTTCACACAGCTACATTACACATCAACTAAAGTTTCAAATATGAAATCGTAGTGGACCACCCATTTAATAAAGCGTGTGCCTCACGCAGGTGAGTGCTTGACAAACCACCTGTAGAAAACACACTCTTTCATCTCTCTGATGCTTTAACTGACACTTGCACCAGTCAGCTTCTCTCAGCACAAACCGTTCCTTTGTATAATTATTACTTCTTGTGTGTATTGCTTCTTGTTGAATCACAAAATACCTCCTCGCTTTGGACAAAAGCGTCTGCTAAATGACTAAATGTAAATGTAAAGAACGACATGCTTTGAGAGCGACAGCTTCTGTAAGCCAGTCGAAATCTTCAAATATGGATTCCTTACATCCTTATGACCTCATGACCATCCAAAAGATGTAGACCTATGTCATATAGCACTTTTCAAGAGATTGCATTTCTATATGTATTACTATGAGTTTCCTCCCACTCTTTGAATTCCCACTCACATGTTCAAGCGGCATCTAGCAGTGGAGTGGCGATGGAAAGCTTGCGAAAAGTGTTAATCAGCAGAGATGGATAGAAGCTAACAGCTGAATATGTGTTATGTGCAGTCTGAACACAAGATGAGTCACCGGCAAGCCAACAGTGTGCTCTATTCTCAGGGGTGTTACACCACCACACAATGAGCAGTGTGGGCTCTGCCTAAAACTACCCACATCACCCTCAGAAGATGCGCACGCTTTGCAGACACTTGTATATCTGCTTCAGATATTAAATACTACGCTTCATAGCAGACTTGGATATCAGCTAGCCCACTAGCTAGATCTTACTCTGCGGTTTTCACAATTGTTGTGTAATTTATGTGGGATAGTGTTCAAAGTACACTGAAAAATATGGTTCATTGGATTTGCTACATTTTCTTAAGGTAAGTGGTTGCAAACAATTTATATGGGCTGAATTTAAACAAATTAAGTTGAACATAATTTAATTTAAAGTCAGCCTATATAAAATGCTTGCAACCACTTACCTTAAGAAATTTTGGTAAATCCAATGAATCATTTTCATGAATCATTTGTAGAGCTCCACAACATTTTAATAACATTTTAATTGTGATATTTAATTTTTCTACAATAGGAAATGTAGAAGGCATATTTTTGATTTAATTAAAAATTCTTTAGCTTAGGGCTTGACATTAGCTTTTTTAATCACCGGCCACTGTGGCTAGTAGTTTTCCACCGTTACTAGCCACTCGCCATTTTCACTAGCCACAATTTTGTTGTTGGGAAATTATATTTTTATATGCATAAATTTGACTTTGGCATGCTAAAATTACTTTTTATATTTTGTGTTTTTTCCACTTGCCTCAGCCATTTAACTGTTTTTGTTTATGAGCTTACTCAATGAGCATGAGCAAATGGGTTATGCTTTCATAAAAAAAGTGTCGCACTTTTAGGAGATCCATTTCTAAACAGTTAAACACCGTTTTGAAGAATGATGTGGGGAGTGTGTCAAGACTGCAGGTTGATGTTTTCATAATTTGCACAATCTCTTCTAAGATTCATCTAAGCTCATATTATATTATATTATATTAATTATATTATATTATAAGCTGATTTAACCTAATAAAGGTTAAGCCCAACACTCTACAACAACAGAAAAATACATTAAATGTGCATTATATTTAAGATTCAACAAACTTCAAAATAAATAATCAAGGCTTCAGAATTATTATACTTTCAAGTTTATCCTCATTGTCAGTAGTAGTATTGAGTGAAGGCAGTAACTATGTCATCTACCATTGAGAACTCTCTCTCGCTTGGGACTGAGGTTGCAGATATTGCCAGGTAACACTTTGCCTTCTTGGTGTAACGAAGAAACCATGAACTGGTTATTACAGAGTAACGTGTGCTCGAGCACTTTTAATAAGTACTTTAAAGCTGGGATCTGATACTACTCTATATGGGTGCATTGCAGAGGAAATGTATATGCCAATTGCCTCTGTAATAGCTTTAGTCTGGTCTGCTCTCACATCTAAAAGCTGCAGGGATTAGTTGAACTACTCTAGTCTATTTCTGCCTATCACACACTAGTGGCTGGCACATCTGGGTGATATGCAGTATGATTAGGCCTGTCACGATAGTCAATGTATTGATTTTTCATTCAATATATGGAAATGAGCTCAATCATTTTTGGTGCTACGATTATATTGCAATCATATGTTTTTTACTAAAGATTTAAGTCTCATAAACCTGCTGCCACTTATCTCTTCTTCTGCTTTCTGCATCAGAGATGAGGCTCGATATTGGAAAAAATTGGACATTGCAATATTTAGTTTTTCTGCTATCTTGCGATAATAATAGAATTTCACCAGAGGGCTTGAATAGCTCTATTTGGAAAAATCTTTAATTTAGATTGAATTAGGGTGAGTTTTGTAACTGTTTGAATCATGTAAAAAATACAAAACAAATTGCAAACAAAAATTATTACGATAGAGCAACGGGAAAAAGGAAAATAAACAGTGCTTCATAGTTTTCCTGATTAGTCAAACAGTATTCGGGTACAGAAAGTGAATACTGAAATGTAAAATGACACCGTATAGCCTTAATTCAGTAAAAATATTCTTCATTTAAGTTGCAAATAATGCCCGAATGCTTTAAAAACTCTCTTAAAATGCCTTTAAAACACATGCAAATGATAAAGTTTCACTCTTTTATGGTTCTACTTAGCAATGACTCCATAAATCTCATGTATTCTCAACTGTTGTGCTGATCAACTATAATCCCAACTCAACATTGCATATCCTGCGATGTGACTATTGTGGACACACATTGCCATATTGATGCTGAAACGATATATTGTGCAGCCCTCCTCCACACACACCCCAACACAGGTCAAGAGAAGGTGTGAACCAATGACATAGGGTTAGGTTAGTCCACGCAATGAAGATTTTGATAAATGCGTGTGTATTTGATAGTTTAGGTGCAAGAGAACTGACTTGCGTACACTGTTCAAAAAATCAGCGAATTTATGCAGAATAATTTTGGGAGTATCATTACTCGAAACGTAATATATGAAATAAAAAATAATAGCTTTAATAACTTTTATTTCATGTTTAAAATCTTCATTCAATTAGATCCACTTATTTGATAAAGCAAGTATCTCATATAATATCTCTACTTAAAGACAGAAAGTATTACTTTACAAACCGTATTGTAAATAAATCATATGAATATTTTTATATTAGTCAATAATATTACTGAAACTAATTAAAAAACTTAATAAATATAAATTTACACACATTTACACAAGTAAATAAATAGACTCAATGACGGGCTAATAATCTGTGGATTTCTGCACACGCAGATTCCGTCTGAGCCTACATATAGGCTACCCAATAAACACACAGAAGGATCCTGGTAAACATGTTGGTGTCTCTTTCTCAAAATCTGCCCATATACTATAGTAAAAAACAGAACTGGTAGCAGATATGGCCTGTTGAGGCACCTGTTTCTCTGTGTAACACTTTCAAAGTCTAAAATGGCATTGTTAAATATATTACTTTTAGATCAAGTTTTTGTTACCTTGCAGTTCTTTTTGTAACACTTATCTTTCAATTCATTAAATTTATTTTTGGCTTAGTCCTTTTATTCATCTGGGGTTGCCACAGCAGAACGAACCGCCAACTTATCCAGCATATGTTTTACGCAGCAGTTGCCCTTCCAGCTGCAACCCATCACTGGGAAACATCGTTCACACTCATTTACACACATTCGCTATGGTCAATTTTAGCATACCCAATTCACCTATACCACGTCTTTGGACTTGTGGGGGAAACCAGAACACCCGGAGGAAACCCACGCCAACACGGAGAGAACATGCAAACTTCGCACAGAAACACCAACTGACCCAGCTTAGGCTCCCAGCGACCTTCTTGAGGCAATCGTTCTACCCACTGCGCCACCGCGTCACTACAAATATTTTTTTTATAGCATTTATTATTGGCACAACTTCAGAATCAAACATTTACATGGATATATATATATATATATATATATATAT
>CAIGQZ010034999.1:4164887-4205672 GCA_903798205.1 Danio tinwini | reverse complement strand
TATATATATATATATATTTTTTTTTTTACATATATTAAAAAAGAAAAAAAAATTCAGGGCATAATGAGGGAAACTAAATAAAGCAAAAGAAAAATAAATAAACTTGGGCTATTTCTGCTAGTTTTCAATTGAATTCTTGTTAAAGTATTCAATAAATGGGTTTCATGTTACTGAAAAGTTTTTTTCTTTTTTTTAAGGGGAATGTCTGATCTTTTCAAGCTGTTGGGAGGTCATAACATTTCTGATTAGTACTGAGCAGTCCGGTTATTATTCAGTTTATTGTTATGTATTTGATTGTTTATAATATATTTTCACATTCTGATTTTAATGAAGAAGCATTATTAAAACAGTGTCTGCAGGGTCCTAAAAAGACAATGTATAAAATTTCCAAAACACAGTTTTAGACCTTAAAGTCTTAAATTTGCTGAAATATTGTGTTAAATTATTTCAAACGGGTCTTAATTTTCCTATGTCCATGTGAAAATACCCAATCGGTTTTATTGCAAAGAGATACAATTCACATCTGTTTTTTTACAGCAAATTATCCAAATTGAATTTCCTAATCTGGGAAAGAAACCTATAAACAATTACACAATTCCTCATGATAATAACAGGTAATAGTCCTTTACATTATCTTACATTTATATAAAAAATTAGTTGCAGAAGAAAGGGAGAGTGGACATAATATTCATAAATATATTCAATCCATATTGGACCAAAAGTCAACAAATATGTATCTTTGTATATTCACGCACAATGTAATTTTCTCCATAATAATTATTATATATAAATTTATACTTTTATCAATGTTAAACTTGTCAATTTTTTAAGAAAAATTGAAAATAAGTGTACGTATAGGACTATGTATATGACTAGGCATGGGCCGGTATAAGATTCTGACGGTATGATAACTTTGGATAAAAATATCACGATATCACGGTATTGTGATTACTGCTTTAAAATATATTCTTTTTAAATGTCTGTGTAAAAAAAACTAAAAAAAATTCCTCTTTGAACACTATATTTTATTTTGAGAAACATTTATAATATTTTGGAGCCATAAACGTACCAGGCCAAATAATGAAAATGAATCATTGACGTCTGCTGTCTTCATTAGTTTCAAAAACACAGATGTATATTTACAATTTAAAATGGCATCTTTGAATATCTTTTCTGCTGGAGATGCTGTTGTAAAAAAAATGTAAACAAAAAATCTTACACATACCTTAGGAACGATATTAGAGAATTTTGGCGGTATGAAAACCTTGACTTTTCCAAACCACAGTATACCTTGAAAACGGTAATCGTCCCATGCCTATATACGACTAGAGTTTGCTTGTTTTGACAGATTTTTCAGAAGAAAAACCTAAATTAGGAATTTTTTTTAACGAGGCAAGTCAAAATATTTTCCATTGGCCAACGTTAGCCCTGTTAAAACATTTAGCCCTGTAAAAGTCAGAAAATGCATTCAAATTTGATTTGATGAAACCTGCAGAAAACCTGTAAAAATTAAATAAGTTGTGTTTTTTTTTTGTTTTTTTTGTAAGAGTGAGGCACAATGTAATGACTAACATAAAAATGTCTTAATGACAATAATATTGTTTATCGTGATAAGTTTTGTGCAATATATCACACACCAAAAATTAGATATTGTGACAGGCCTGGGTATAAATGATAGGTGTTGGCAAATTAATCATATTTCCACTCAAACAGTATTATACATTTGCCTTACAATGCCAACACAACAGATCTCATCCTTTCTACAAATGTCTCCTCTTTACTGTTGTACCTTCTACACAGTAAAGCCCAAACTTTCCCACTCTGGATTTAAAACAAACAAGCAAGCAGGCAGGTGGTCAAGCTTTTTGCATGCTGTCTAAACTTGTCATTCTTGTTTTAGATTGGTTGTGTTTAGCAGATTTTTTTCTTCTGCTTTTTCCTGTTGTGGCAGTTGGCTTTGCATTAGCATGTGCACCCCCTTCTGGCCAGTTCTTACATTGCTATTCATAATAAGCCATAGTCATACTTATTTAAAAATAATAATAAAATCAACTCCTAATGTTTAAAAAGAGAATGTTAATACTATTAGGGATAGAACAATGCAGATTGCTTAGTGTTTGGCTAGTTTCATGGTTTTAATGTCACTGTTTCAGCATGGCTTGGTAAATGATATGTTCAGTAAAAAGAACAGGACACTGTTAAATAACAGTAGTGAAAAGAAATCAATCTACAAGCAAAAATTACTGTGAAACTGTATTCAATCAAAAGTGAATACAGTATTGCTAAGATACTACAATAATAAATGATTTTCTGTATTTTTAGGTATCTAACAGTAGTTCGCTAATAATAATAATAATCTAAAATAACACTGCATACTGTATATAAAGTTCACTGTATAAAGTAAATAAAGGTTATTCATTATTTAAATGACAACAGTTATTTAGTCAACGCTGTAAAAAATGTTACACAATTCCTTAGTGTCATCCCAACACAAATGTATTAAGTTAGCTTAATCATTTTTACAAATTTAAGTTGATTGAACATAAAACAATTAACAATTAAGAAATTAAGAATTGTTGTGCCTCATTTTTCAATAAATAGTTTGAAAAAGCAGCAAACGTAATTTTGAGTGAAGAATAGAAGGTGATTCCATTGACAAAATCATTTGACAGGTTTAAATTAATACACTTCTCAGATCTCAAAGTCAGTGATTAAATAACAAAACCTTAAATTATTTTTGTTTTAAAAAAAGAATAGCGGCATATAGTGTACATTTTTGATCCCACATGTGCTTGTGTACTGTCAAAACCTGGCTAATAATGGGACTCAGAGTTTACAAAACGTGACCGTTTCATCCACTACTTCAGGTTGTGTTTATGGTGGTGGCTTGTTCAGTTCTCACTGCTGTGTTCGTGTATTTTAATGGGTAAAATGCAGAATACAAATTCAAAAATTGGTTACATCACTTTCAAGGCAAAGCATTCCTCACATTAGCACTCACTGATTGTAAAAAGCAGTGTCTCAGCCCATGGACAAACATTCAAAGATACAGAGAGTCAGTGCAGTGAGTAATAAAAGACTGATTTAAAAAAAAACATTAAATACTAAACTTAAAAAAAACTAACAAACGCAATTTTACATAATATATGCATTAAACTATGAAGCTTCTACTGAATGGTTTAATATTATATTAAGTACTGTAGCATCCAAAATGACTGGCATAACTAATCTTTTGTTTTTCTTTTATTATTGTAGATGGTCTGCCTCAGGTCTACTATTTTGGGCCCTGTGGGAAATACAATGCCATGGTTTTAGAGCTTCTCGGCCCCAGTCTTGAGGATCTCTTTGACCTGTGTGACCGAACATTCTCCCTCAAGACCGTCCTGATGATAGCCATTCAGCTGGTGAGTGCACGGGGCCTTTGTTTTTAACAGCAGTGCCTTCTGGGAACATGCTAGAGAGAAAGTATATGTAAACATTATATTGAAACATCTGTTTATATTTTGCAAAACAACTAACCACTAGTTATAGGATCAATCTGTAAATGTTTTTTAGAATTTTAAATGAGGAAAATAAACGCGCGTTATGGATGTGGCCAAAAGTTAGCAAGTTTACAGTACACAACATACTTTGTAGAAATTCTGTAAATTAAACTGCAAAAGCCAAAAGAAACAATGCTAATCAAAAAGATAAAGGCTGATTTATACTTCTGCATCAAGCTCATGCGTGTGGTCCGGCACAGCTTTGTTTTGTTAACTTTGTTTTGTGTTGACTGGTGTTGGATACTGATTATTAAACTAAGCGTTCTAAAGTATGTAAAAGTAAAAACGTCAAACTTAATAAAACATTTGAGGGCTCATGGAATCAACTTAAAGGCAGAGGAATGCAATATCTTTGAAATCTTGAGACATTTTCTGGTACTTTCAGTGACTACGTTTACATGGGCACAAACACTCTGATGTTAATACCATTAAGACAATACTCTGATTAAGAGTCTACCATGTAAATAGAAATTTTTAATTACCTTAAAGTAATGTGAATACCCACGTCACAAAATGCAGTATCGTGACGTGGGTATTTGCGGTATCAAATTTGGATAAAACAACTCTCCTTCATTAGTCCTTACATAATATTCTCATTCAATACCTCAGTTTGTCATGGGGGCATGAATTTAAATGTTCCTGAATGAAAGTGAAACTGCCGAACTGCAGTTGAAGTCGAAAAATGAAAATGAAACATCCGAAATTACAGTACATGAAACTACATGAAAACAGAGGAAACAGGTTAAGTCTTGATAGGATACAGCTGCGGATACGCACATCTATATAGCATGTATTTTGTGACGCTGTATTACAGTAATTAATATTTTTACAGTACTGTGAGGGGGTAGATGTAAAAAAATACAATTTATTGGGTAATTTAATAAATAACAAAACAATTACTGTCGAGGAAACGTTGGAGAGCACAGTGACACAATGACGTTAATTGATCTATGTGCTGTAACATGTAAAACGGAGTCATGAAAGGAACATTCAAAAAGCAACTCATGTAAACACCTTTATCATATTATTGTCTTGTTCAGAGGCAAATCATTAGATTACTGATGTCCATGTAAACGTAGGCACAAGCCCCAACCCTAGGAAAAGGAATTTACTGATATTGATGACAGCCCTTCCACATGTTAGTAGTAAGCTAATTTAATGTTAATTACATAATGCAAATCTTGAAACAAAGATTATAATAACAAATTATTATTAAATAACAAATTATTGAAAGTAATATATTAATGCAATTCAATATTTTAAATATGAATTGATGTATACTTTGATGTAATTTAATTGAAAATTATAATTAAAGTTTATGTATATAAATATAATAATAAATATAAATATAATATATATTATTTTTATTATTATTATTTTTTGTAAATTGTGTAACTCAAAAGTATCGGTTCAGGCATCGTTTTGGCACCAGTACCATTTTAAAAGTATTGATTTAGCACCGGTATCGAAATAACCCCAAAAAATACCCAACCCTAGTGTTTACCTTATGATTAAAGTTGATGCACGTCTGCCGATTCCCGCCTCTGAAGGAGCGAGTTTTAGCTACTTTTACATTAAGGTAGCGTTTTATTTTATTTGACATTTTTTGCATAGCTTTGTCATGGATGTGACAATCTTTGCGTTATGGACGTGACAGATGTGAAACTGGGTATCTTTGGTAATTAAAATATAATTGTTTGAAAACATTGACTGAGATTTTTGTCTATTTTTAAAATACTTTAAAAAAAATCCCAAAAATACGTGGAAACATTGTCGCTATTTTGGTGATTTGCATGGAATTGCTCCATTATGTATTCTGGACCTCCACACAAACGGCATTGCAACAATTTTATTGTACTAAGTGTGTAAATAAAGCATTAACAGTGGCCAGACAAGCTGAAGACAGAGCATCGATGTATCAACACACAAAATACAGCACTTGGCAGCTCAGGAGCCGCATGGGAATGGCTGAACACCCACGGAAATACACAAGATATTCTGCATTAACTTGAACATCTTGAACAAATATTGACATTTGTTCATTTCATACTTTTGCAGTTCAATGATTTTCAACATTAAATAAAAAGACTGTACAGATAACACTTTTACAGATGACAGTTTTCAGGTGGGTAGTTAAATATACAATCAATATATTTGTTAATTCCTTCCGAAAGTGAGAATTTTTATCTAAAGCTAGAGCAAACATTAATTCGAGGTGGTTTTATTTAAGCATTTATGAGGGGAACCCGCTATCTTCAGAAAAGTTTCTATTTCCAGCTAAACAGGAATACTGAGTATGGAGAGTGTTTCAATTTTCCACTCCTTCTCTCATCTTTCACTCACAAAAAACAATTGGTTGGAGAGACATGGCTAAGCATATTTCTCCCAAGCCATCAAACTGACATCATTAAAGAATGCCTGTCACTTCAGAGCATAAGCAAATGGTCAGATTTGGTTTAAAGATTACCAAAACAGTTTTTTTTCTGGTTCTACAGTACAATTAATTAGCACTCAAAACAGTGTGTTGGTATAGTGTCGCGCAGTCATATTGGAGTGATAGAAACACAAGTCTCTTTTTTTTATTTTTTTTATTCCTGACGTTAAAATAGAATCCAAATACCTGCAATTTTGAGACTCAAAAACCGCAACGTGATGTAGGAGTGCATTTTTTCCCCCAGCCACCAAATTGATTAACAGATGCTTATTAACATGTCTCCAAAGTAACTCTTCTAAACATATCCATAAGACAGGAATTGCGCAAAGCAAAGATTAAAAGGTCTGTTCAGCTCTCTGTGATCAGCTGTACCTCAAGAATGAGTTTTACAAAATTTTAAAACTGCCACATTTGCCGTGCAAAAACAGTGCAAAGTTAAACCTGTGCTGGTGTGTGTGCGCATGTACCTTGTAACGACAATGTGTATGACTCATCGTTGCAGAAAAGCTTGAATTACCTTCACAACAAATGCCTCATATAACCATTGGGAAAGTTCTTACTGAAGAATATTGGACAAGGAGATCTAGCTCATTTGCAATAAAGGCACAGGCAACAAAAACAGCTACAATGTGCTCAGAGCTGAAAATTTGTATATTCAGAAAGGTATAATACATAATATGATGAGTATTTTGAGCTGAAACTTTACAGACACATTCTGGAGACACAAAAGACTTCTCTAGGTGCCCTTTAAATACAAATGGAAGCAATGCTAACCATATGATTTTGTTTGCTTGCATTGCTACTTTTGTGGTGAACAATTCATCACTGCATGTCATTAAGAAACAGAAAAAAAGAAATTGGCCATGTTATCTTTAATTAACATCTGAAAATGGACTTCCTGTTTGTTTTCAGTTACATTTTCAGATTGCGTCTGTCTGAGGTATTGGGCATGGGTAACTCTCAGTTTTGACAACAAACAGAAATGGTGAGGAGGAGGAGTCTGTTAGGTAGTAAAAACTCTCTTAATACCATTTTTCCCGATCTTTCTGAAAGAAAAGCCTACTTCACTACATCCAATCAGCTTGCAGTAGAAAAAAACAAGCCACACCCACTGTTTTCTCATTTAATATTCCATTTCTCTAGGAACTGCGTCACAATACAAAGCCCCCCCCCGAAACCTGCCACGTTTGCTGCCGCCTCTCGCTTCATGTGACATATCTGAACACAGCAATCGCACTCTGATCCGCACCAAAACATTCAGTCTGAGATCGCCTGAATGAGGTGGTCTTGGCTCGATTGAAATGATCTCTGGAGTGAATTGGTTGTAAAGAGAAAGCAATATCATCCAACAAACTAACAAGCCAGGCTATATCACAGTGTATTATGGTTATGTATTAGTCATACAGTGCATCCGGAAAGTATTCATATAGCGCTTCACTTTTTCCACATTTTTAGTTTCAGCCTTTTTCCACAGCCTTTGCCGTGAAGCTCTAAATTGTGCTCAGGTACATTTCTGTTTCTACTGATCATTCTTGAGATGTTTCAGCAGCTTAATTGGAGTTTACCTGTGGTAAATTTAGTTGACTGAACATGATTTGAAAAGGCATACACCTGTCTATATAAGGTCCCAGCGTTGACAGTGCATGTCAAAACACAAACCAAGCATAAAGACAAAGGAATTGTCTGTAGACCTCCGAGACATGATTGTCTGGAGGCACAAGGCTGGGGAAGGTTACAGAAAAATTTCTGCTGCTCTGAAAGTTTCAATGAGCACAGTGGCCTTATCATTCTTACCATTCGTAAGAGGAAGATGTTTGGAACCACCAGGACTCTTATTGAGTGATTAGGGGAGAAGGGCCTTAGTCAGAGAGATGATCAATAACCCGATGGTCCCTCTGTCTGAGCTCCAGCATTCTTCTGTGGATAGCGGAGAACCTTACAGAAGGACAACCGTCTATGCAGCAATCCACCAAACAGGCCTGTATAACAGAGTGGCCAGACAGAAGCTACTCCCCGCCTTGAATTTGCCAAAAGGCATCTGAAGGACTTGAAGAACTTGACTGAAGAAATTCTCTGGTTTGATGAGTCTAAAATTCAACTCTTTAGAGTGTATGCCAGGCGTTATGTTTGGAGAAAACCAGGCACCGCTCATCACCAGGCTAATATCATCCCTACAGTGTAGCAATGGTGGTGGCAGCATCATGCTGTGGGGAGGTTTTTCAGCAGCAGGAACTGGAACACTAGTCAGGATAGAGGGAAAGATGAATGCAGCAATGTCCAGAGACATCCTGAGAGGTCTTGACGCTTGCTTTTCTTTAGGAGTAGCACATGTGCTCCTAAGTTGAAAAATTTAGGCGCACATTAAAGAATTTTAGGAGAGCAGTGATAATATATAAAATAGTGTTTTTCCCTAATAAACGTTCACAAGGAGATCTTTAGAAGCAAATCAATTTTATTCATTTGAATACAATAAGTACAATAGGTTTATTTTACTGTATAACAGCTTATAGTATTTAATATTTATTTATAATTTAAGCCGTGGTGGCACAGTGGGTAGCACGTTCGCTTCACAGCAAGAAGGTCACTGGTTAAAGCCTCGGCTAGGTCAGTTGGCGTTTCTGTGTGGAGTTTGCATGTTCTCCCTGTATTGGTGTGGGTTTCCTCCGGGTGCTCCAGCTTCCCCCACAGTCCAAACACATGCGCTATAGGTGAATTGAGTAAGCTAAATTGTCCGTAGTGTGTGTGAATGTGTGTATGAATGTTTTCCAGTGATGAGTTGTGGCTAAAAGGTCATCCGCTGCGTAAAACGTGCTGGATAAGCTGGCGGTTCATTCCACTGTGGCGACCCCAGATTAATAAAGGGACTAAGCCGAACAGAAAATAAATAAATGAATGAATGAATGAATTTAAGCTATATGGAGTTTAGCTAGCGGCCCACAGTAGGACTGAGATCAAATTGCTCTAATGAAAGCCTCTCTTAACTGAACTGAATCTGGCTGTATCAATGGTCCTAAACAAAACATTATTAATTTTATAATAATATATATTGTACACATTATCTTTAATATAAATATACTTGCAGTAGCTCGATTGAAACACACATTTTCTCTACAGCACATAAAAAAATTTGACTTTTTAGAATAATTTTATCAAAATAAATTTATTTGCCGATTCCACCCTGCTTCCCACATGGGAACAGTAAGACAATGTAAAGAAAGACACAACTACAAACTCATGTACAAAGCTGACACTGTTTACAGAGCACTTTATCATTCAGGGTTTTTTAAAGAAGATATAAATATGGGAATCCTGTTATGAATTAAAGTTTCCTTCTGCCCCAAAGTAACACCATATTTTCTATTTTCTATATAACTTTAATGACCTTCAGCAACAGAATAATTTCTTATTGATTTCTTTTTCTTATTTAACAAAGCTTGCTCAAAGTGCAAAAACGAATGCAATTTATATTGAAAGCGAAAGCAGAATCCCAGACATGTCCGGGGAAAAGAGAATGTTTTGTCACCCCAAAAAATGAGCTGGGTCAGTCTATTTAGTGAAATGATTTTCTTTTCCGCGTGTCCTCGCGCTCTTCTAAAAGTTGCTACCAAAGTCAAAACAGCAGTTCTGTATCCAGCGCGATCCAACACGTCTCTGTGGGACTGCATGCAGAGCACGTGAGTCTGTGGCAGAGTGTTCTCAGTTTCTAGCGAACACAGAACTGGACCACCCAGGTAAAGTCTGTGTGGGAAGTGCTGGTGTTGAATTGGGTCTCACACTAGATGTGCCACGATATGCCATGAATGGCCGATTTGTAGACGTTTTCTGAGGCTCGCACATTGTGCGACACGCTGCCATTTGGTACCATGCATTGCTTAGCAATATATACAAATATATATTTTATACATAAAGACCGATTGACGTAAAGTAAATTAACCAGTAGCGATGTGCTGTTGTTGATAGCGTCAGCATGTGCTACAGTCACAATAAATTTCCAACGTAATACACCATAAGTTAGCGTGAAGAGCATGTTGTTTTACCTTGGCCGAGTGAATTAAGTCATTAATCAAGCTTATTAAAAATGAAGATCGCACATGTGCGACTAAATAATTTTTCCAGTTCGCACACGTCTATTTTTAGTCGCAAATGCGAGCGAAATGGTCGCACTGTCGAGCCCTGCCTGAATGAAAACCTGCTTCAGAGTGCTCTTAACCTAAGACTGGGGCAACAGTTCATCTTCCAGCAGGACAATGACCCAAAGCACGTTTACTTACGTGAAACTTTGTTGTGTGAAAGTGAACCGCACCAAGAACAAAAAGCAACATTGCTACAATTTTAATTCCTGTTTTGGAACAAAACAATAGATTTACAGGTGTGTAGGCACCCTAAAACTAGCAATACGTGCTAGCAAAATAAACAATGTGAATTTAGATTTCATGCTGATTTTAAACTCCTCCTACTGTTTTGTGCAGACATGATTCATGTTCATGCATTATTCCACAAACTGAAGTCAGATTATAGTTTTTACTTCATGTTTCAAAATGATGCAGTCTAATCTAGCATCTTTGTGTGGATTATGGTTACAGTGCAGTGTTTTTTTGTTTCGTTTTTTTTTTTTCATATTTTAGTGCGTTTCCTAGAGAAATTGAATATTAAATGAGAAAACAGTGAGCATGGCTTGTTTTTTTCTACTGTGAGCTAATTGAATATAGTAAAGTAGGCATTTCATTTAAAAAAAAATTGGGAAAAGGGTATCAGGAGAGTTAACCTAACAGACACCTCCTCCTCACCATTTCTGTTTATTGTCAAAACTGACAGTTTGATGGGCATGCTTAAGTATGTTAGCCACGCCCAATACCTCAAACATGCATAACCTGAGAATTTAGCTTAAAACAAACAGGAAGTGCATTTTCAGATTTTAATTTTAGATTACAATGGCAAACATTGTATTTATTTTTCTTAATGACTTGCACAGATGAATTGTTCACCACAAAACTAACAAAGTGAGCTAACAAAATCAATATGGTTAGTTTTGATTGCATTTGTACTTTAAAAAAAAGAAGAAAAAAAAGAATACAATTTTCTGGCTTGAAGAAAAATCTGAATCCCATAAAAAAACCTGAGATCAGGGATTTACTTGTCCATTATAAATGTCCATGCATATATAATAATTTATAATAATCCATTTCTGATATGTGCATGTTTTGCTCAATTCCTCAGATTTCCCGAATGGAGTATGTGCATTCAAAAAACCTCATCTATCGGGACGTTAAGCCAGAGAACTTCCTCATCGGGCGGCAAGGAAACAAGAAGGAGCACATCATCCACATCATAGACTTTGGCCTTGCGAAAGAATACATTGACCCAGAAACCAAAAAACACATTCCTTACCGGGAGCACAAGAGTCTTACCGGCACAGCTCGATACATGTCTATTAATACACACTTAGGGAAAGGTAAGTGTGATATACCTCCCTGGTCTGAGCTTAAATGAACTAAAACATTAAATTTAGCATACCACTATCCTCATGCTTTACACAACGGCTTGATTGGCTGCTTAATAGGGTTGGGAATCATGAACCAGTTCTTTTAAAGAAAAGGGTTTTAATTTGTGGTTCCTTTTGATATTGTGAGCATGCTGTCCAAACCCGAATGAGAGGAAATGTTGGAGGCGCAAGACAATGGGAAAAATAAACAAACAATCTGGACACTGTTCTTTTTTTTCCCACTGAATTATTTAACGATTCTGAAGATGAGTCAGATTTCTAAAATGCCTGTTTTGTTGACTTACTGAATCACAAGTCAATACTATGTCATGTCACTTTGGATACAAATACATAAATAAATACTTGACTTAAAGACATGATTTACACTCCAAAAATGATATTTTATCAGCATTAGTTGTCCTCTAGTGGTTCTGAATCCTTAAAGCTTTCATTTATCTAAACAATATGAGATTTTTGCTATCTGTTGGAGGTCTGTACAACCAAAATGGCCAGCTCATAGACATCATATGAATTGAATCTAATCCAGTTCTTTTGAAAAAGACTATAGCTTTACTTAATCAATAGATTTAATTTAAACCTGTATTCAAATATAAACGTTAATCAATGCTCACACATCGAGCACATTAAATATGCTTAACTTGGGAGCTCATTTGTGAGTGCTTGATTCATTAGCGCAAGCCTAATTAGTTCAATACTCCATTGACTTTCCAAGGATGGACACCAACAATTGTTTGTTGATTAATGAAGAAATTTGTGACTTTGAAATTGCAGTGATGCATTTATTTTATTTATTTTAAAGTAATAAATTGTTTATCAATCAAATTAATATATATACAGGACAAACTTTACCTCACGTTCGTTTTATCCGATTACGAACCCCCCCAAAAAATGTTGTTTTTAAGTGTAGTTGGTTTATTTAAAAGTACAGATATCAAGTATTATGTGGGTATATTTCTTATGTCTGTGAAACAAGTATTCACTGAGATTCCGGTGTGTTTGTTGACCACAAAAACTGTTGTAAAAGCACTCGTCTGGTCCGAGCTTCTCCCCCAGAGAAATGTCAACACTTTTTGTTACACTTTTCCCCATTCAAATATATATGAGTGATATTTCTTTCTTTGGCCGCGTTTATAATGAGAGGCTACCATTTTCACTACCAATAGCACAGTTGCTTTGTATGCGTGGTGTTACGATCAACATCACTTGATAGGCAAATTGTACATCAAAATGTAGTGATCAGTGTCATTCTCACACGAAGAAGAAAGCCAAGCTAGGGACCGTTCACGTGTGGTGTCTTTTGCGCACTCAAGTTCATTATTTCAAAAGCAGATATAGAGAGGAATATAGAGAAAGGAGGCAGCGTGCCTTGTGCTTTTCACACGTTTTTAGACATGCAAGATGGAGGACATACAGCTTTCTTTCTTTGTCACAAAAATGACGTCAAGCTTTGTTTGAGCTTAGGTCGATTATAGTTCATTAATGAACGTGGTCATTAAATTATTGCAATTTGGGTATTGTCTGTATTTAAAACATGGCACTTCCAGTGTTGTCGTTCTCTTTGTCGAATAAACAAGTGACGATTCTCTGTAAACCAATCAGCAATCTGCAGTGAGTCTAGCTCCACCCTTTAGGAATAGTAGTATTGTGCTAGTACCCTTTGGAAAGGTTTTGAAGTTATATTGGTCTGATTCTTGGTCTTTCTGACAGTTGCATACTCAGTCTACTGTACTGTACCAAACTGTGCCACTCAATGGAAATGAGCCATTTGATTTCAAACCTTACTTTTCGACCAGCTTCATTTTGTTATGTACATGATTTGTTTTTTTTGTTTTATTGTTGTTGTTTTTGGCAGAACAAAGTCGAAGGGATGACCTTGAGGCCTTGGGTCACATGTTCATGTATTTCCTGCGGGGGAGTCTCCCTTGGCAGGGTCTAAAAGTATGTTAAACCAGCCTGTTAATATTGTTAAAACTGCTGTTTATTTTGATCTAGAAAATGACACATTGTTGCTTTGTGCTTTGCAGGCTGACACACTGAAAGAACGCTATCAGAAGATTGGGGACACGAAGCGAAACACTCCCATTGAAGTTCTCTGTGAGAACTTTCCTGGTGAGAACCTCTTTGAAAAAGCATAACATTATTCACTGGACACAGTGGCCTGGACCTGGCCTGGACACACCTAGTGAACACCAAACAACTAGCGTTGATTAAAGCCAACTGTGTTGTCGCCTCGTGTTGACTTGACTCTGGTCCTGTCTGTACTAAAAAGCTGCATGTGAACACACCAAACAGACAGAAGCCAACTGAATCAAGAGCACAAGTTCTATGCCTGTGTGAGATGATGTGCAGTAATCTGTTACAGAACTTCTAACGCGCACTTGCAAATCGTAAACAAAGCAGTGTTTAGTATCTAGCATTTCTGACAAACCCTCCTTCCACACTATACTGCTGTAAACGCACATCACGTGACCACACACACACACACACAGTCTTTTGAATCTATCAGGTAATGTGTCACTGCTTCAGTCTTTCGCTTTTGTGCTTGTACTTAGTAATTGTAGTGAAAATCTCAGATACTGTTGGTTGTGCACCTTTTTTACCAAGTTTGTCGACGCCATTATATCGACACAGATCACTCTGCCTATTCATGCCAGACTCCTGCGGAAAAAGTTATTGACAGGTGGTAATTTGTGTGTAACTTATCTTTATTTATTTATCATTTGGTTACTTGTGGGTAAAACAAAGGTCAGGTAGTTGAAACAGTGGGCTAAAATAATTAATTTGTTTTTATTAATTAATTATTCATAAATAATTAATTCACCGCCGCTTACAATGACGATGCCATCGTCCATCGCAATGTTTCATATTAGACATCGTACAATGACAAATTGGTCGACATCGCCCAACCCTAATTATCACAGTACTTGTCACTCACCGCTAGGGGTGTCGCTCATGCAAATATATCTAAAAATCTAATCCATGTCATTTGCAAATATTTGAGAAATGTAGCCAAATTACAACTGGCCTCTTTGTTTATTCTTGACTTTAATTGTTTACTTACTACATCACTTCACTACATCACACTTGCGCTCTGATTCGTTGCTGAATAATCAGTCAGATTGCTTTTATCAGCTTACACCGATTCAACACTCTGAATCGAGCCAAGAAGCTCCGCCGTTAACCCAACAAGAGGCGATTATATGGCACACCAAATCAATAGCCGGCCCAATGCAGGCCAACAAATCCCAAGCACTGACCATGGGCTTGGTGTGTCCCGGTCTTTAAAGTTGACCCTTTCACTGACACCCAGTTTTTTTATAGATTATTTCAAATGTATTGTTTAGCTCTGTAATCTTTCACATTCAAATTATAATACCTCTTCTGTCTGACATTGTTAAAAGCACATCACATTACAGAAGCAAAATCGTTTCTATGGAATATGGCTAAGCTCAGCTTAAAGTTGCTAATGATGAAAATTTGCATATTCTTGACATCACATCCTAATTGTTTCTTTTTTTGTGAGTTTAATAAAGTGGTATTTATCTGTGCTCATGTTTTATATATACATGTCAGTTTAATTAAGTTTATGTTTGAATACAGTAAAGCAGCGTAGATTGAGTTCAGTGTGTTACAGTATAGTCTCTCAGACATGATAAACTAACTTTAACATTTCAGAAACTAGTGTGTCACTAAAGCAATGTGATTGTGAGTAATATATGCGCAAGAGACAAATAATTGTTCCAATCCAATAGTTTCAATTTGAAACATATGACTGTTCAGTCAGCTTCCACAGCTCATTCATGTATAAGCGAGCAACAGAACGAGCTGCTGTCAGCGCTCACTAAACAGGAGGAGTGATCGTACCAGGGAGTTCTGACTGTACCAGGGAAGCAATACCTCACGCTCACAGGACTGTGGTCCAAAAGTCACTAGATTTGTTCCTAGTTGTGATTTTGAAATAAAGTTTAAAAAGTTGCTAAATCTAGTGACGGTCACTAAATTGGGAACATTGTACAGAAGGCAAGCTTGTACAGACGTGAAATTGGTTGAAATAATCTTTATTTTGTCTGCTGTTATTTATTCTGTCATTGTAACTTTGTCCTCATTTGTGTTTTCAGAGGAGATGGCCACCTATCTGCGCTACGTCCGGCGGTTGGATTTCTTTGAGAAGCCAGACTATGATTACTTGCGGAACTTATTTACAGAGTTGTTCGACCGAAAAGGATTTGCCTTCGATTACTCTTATGACTGGGTTGGCAGACAAATTGTGAGTCAACATGTCATCTTTATGAAGAATTTCTCCCGTCCACTGTAGTGTTACACTACCAAAATTTCAAAAAAAAAAAAAATTGCATGGTTGTTAGTACCAGTTTCAGGCACTGTTTTAGTTTTAAAACGCACAAGTTTTGATACGCTTGTGTGTGCGTCCACACTACCTCAGAGTTTTTGATCCTCAAAAATGGAGCATTTTGGAAATGCTGAAGAGGCCATTTTCATTTTAAAATGCTGCTGCTCCGTGCTAGAGCGGATGGGGGAAAACTGAGACATCTAAAAGGCATGGCTGCAGACATTCCATTGATTGGGGATTTTTACACAAAGTCTTTTCCTTGGAAGTTCATACTTTACAAGTATGAAATAGAAAACAAACTCTTGAGGACACGCTGGATAAATCTTCCAAGGGAACAGTGTACTTTCTAACCTCATTCACATCACCCTGACTACGTTGTTTCACTATCCTAACAATAAAATGAAAACATAATATGAGGAACAGCCTATTTTCATTTTAATATTAACAACTTACTAAAAATACTTACTAAAACTAAAAATGTTGAGGCGTCGTGTAGCTATATATTTATATGATGTCATCTTCTCTGTATGTATATTTGTACTAAAACGGAGCCTATAACATAACTGCCTTGTTTCATTTTCATTGAAAATACGAAACACGCCCTCTCTTTTGCTGAATATCAGTTTTAATAATCAATAATGGCCATTATAAAAGTATAACGTACAATAAGTTTATACATTATAAGAAATAAAGGCAAGCAATCAGTCAAATGTGCAGAATCAGTGAACGTGGTTACATAAAAAAAATATATTAACTTATCTTTGTGCTCAGCCTAATTTAACCCAATGTGTGAAGTTGTGGGAGGGGAGCTGGAACAAATACAAGCATCAGATGTGTGTCTAATATAAAAATCTATATTTATTCAGTTTTTCCTCTTTTAATTACCGATCATTTAATGCGCTTTGCTCTACTCTCTGTATTACACTGCCTGACTGCCTGTATGGGTTTCAACCAAGGTAGTAACAGACTGAACACAGAGACTGAACAGCCTAATTTAACCCAATGCATGAAGTTGTGGACGTGCATTGCAGAGCTGCTGCAAATACAACAAATACAAGCATTTAAGTGTCTTAAGTTGTGTATTTTTGTTAATACCTTTCTTTTGATGTGCTTTAATCCACTCTCTCTCTCGCTGCTCCAGCTCTGCCTGACGAGGGGATTTACATTCAGAATAATGCAACAATTAAAATCATACATGACTTCACGCTTTACTAAGTCAAGTCTGTGTGGATTATGTCAAGATATATTCCCTTTTTAAGTCGATCTCTCAACATGTATGAAGGACGTAAAAACCTGCCATGTGAAAAAAACATGACGATCTCAAGTTTAGTTTGAACACGAGCTGAGGTGAGCAGCTGTAGCAGTAAAAAAAATTAAGTATCTGCCCCCATTACGTCAGCACCGGACCTTGTTGAAACCCATACAGGCAGCCAGGCAGCGTAATACAGAGAGTGGAGCAAAGCGAATCAAATGATCAGTAATAAAAGGGAAAAAACAGCAAAACAGAATAAATATATATTTATATTAGACACACATCTGATGCTTGTATTTGCACCAGCTCCACATCCACATCCACAACTAGCTCTAAGTTACCCAACAATAACAACATAACCAGAGCTTTCTGCATTTTAAACCCTCAGCACGTGCATAGTCTGCATAACGGTCCTCAGAGCGGGTTTTACCATGGCAGAGCAAAGTAAAGATCCATTAGAAAACAATCAGTTTACTGTTAGGAGACCCACATCTGCCAAGTCTGATGTATGGGAGACTTTTTTTATGCGTCATAGACGCAAATGGAAAAAAAATACCCTTTGCGTGATGTGATAATACCTCAAAGATTTACCCTTTAACAGTCAGGGGGATCGCACACCGGATGCTCTACACAGCGCCATGCATTTTAGAATTCTTAACATAGATTTCTATCAGGGTACTCACATCGGTGCCACAAGTCGGCAGCTGTCCGCTGCGCCCATGTAGGACTCAGGACACCATTCATATTTCTTTCGTGCCACAGAGTGCCTTCTGAACAGTTTCATTTTAAATAACATGCGAATGTGTGCATCCGCCGAATGTTACTTCCAACTGTCATATGCGTGGCACTGAGCGGCGCATCCAGTGTGCGATCAGCTTCAGAAGATTGGAACCTCAGGTTTAAGGTGGCACTCATGTTTCATCACAAAACTGACATTTAGCCTACAATCCTTGTTCTACCTACAGTTTTATCTGTTATCTCTCTCTCTCTGTAGTACCCAATTTAAACGTGAGATTTTGAAAACCAGATTTAAATTTAGTGGGATCGGTCGGGTCGGTTAGAAAATTATTCTAAGCGGGCAGCGAGTGAACAAAGACTGAATATACAGCGGGAGCGGTCGGGTGCGGAATAAAACCTGGCAGGAGCGGGGCTAAAAAAATTGTTCCATGCAGACCTCTATAAGGGGTTACCTCAGTACTGCAAAAAAAAAAACTTACTCTTACTGCATTTCTAAAATTTGCATATTGACTTTGTACCAAATAGCGGATACTGCAGGCAGGTCTCTTCCAAAGTAGGATCTAATGGGCCTTGAGAACTGATGTTGTGTCTGTTTTGTTGTGTTTTTCTCAGCCCACACCAGTTGGGACGGTCCATGTGGATTCAGGGGCATCTGCCATCACACGCGAGAGCCACGCACACCGGGACAGACCCTCCCAGCACCAGCCCTTGAGGAATCAGGTAATCTTCCGCTCTTTCCGATTTTCTTCTTTTATTATTGACAAAAATAGATGTTCACATTTTATAGTCCATTCGTTAGAGGTACACAATCCCCAGAACCAAATGAGTGAATCTCACAAATCAAGGCTGGGCTATTTCATCTCAAGAAAGAAAAAATATATTTATAATATTATTATTATTATGTCCACTTAGCACTGTATTACAAAATATTGATAAAATTTTAACATTTTTTTTATCGATTTATTTTTTAGGAAATAATACATTTATTCAGTACGACCATATAAAATTATCTGTATTGCAAAATATTGATTTATTTTTTTTAAAGGAAATTAATACATTTATGCCGTAAGACCACATTAAATTATTCAAAAGTGGCAGCCACGTATTTGAAGATTTCTGGAAATGAAATGCATAACAATCGAGGCAAAATATTAGTCACAACTAACTGTTTTTGATTTTTTTTTTTATTCATTTTTTTTTTTTTACAAATGGTGGACAAAGTACTGGAGTAAAAGTGTAGATATTGTAAGAATTAAAAAGTACTTGTTTTTAAATTTGCTTGTGTAAAAGAGAAAAAAAAGTAATTTTATATTTTGTGTTTGAGTATTAAAAGTAAAAAAAAAATGTTTTAAAGTTGTTAGTTTTTATATAAATCCTACCCTGTTCAGACAGTAATGCACACATATGGACTTTTCCACATTCAAGCATCTGCTATGGGCTTAAAAAGCTTGCCCTTCTCAGCAGACTTGCTTAACAAAATCCTGAAAGTTTCAAACTAAATATTAGTTTCATTCATGAAAAATAAGAATCCTAAAGATTCAACTTTAGTAACTTCATTTCCCTGCCATCAGTCACAGGCATTTAGACTCTGAGGATCTCCTGTTCTTGCCCAGTAAAAAGAACAATATTATGCTTTGGAACGCAATAAAGTCAAAGTTTTTAATCTAAAAATACTTCACTAGTGCACAGGCACATGAAAAATGTGTAGTAATGAAGTAAAAATAATTTTTTATGGTCCACCACTGACTGTAATAACTGGAGATGCATCAATTGCAATTTTCCTGGCCAATTCTGCTTTGTTTTTTTCTGACATTCTAATTCCAATTTTAGCAGATTTTCTGTCTAAAAATTATAATTGACTTCATACACAACCAAAAATATACTTAAATGTTTTTTGAAGTGTTATAAAAAGCATGAGATTAATCATCATGGATGACTCAACGTCCGAAAAGTACTTTCTACTCTGTATTTTGGGGTTTTGTGATGTTGTGATGATCCCTCACTGTGATGTTCACTTTGGCTTTATTTATATTTTAATTTAATGTTGATTTATTTTTTATTGGCCTTATTTTTATTTGAGAATTTGGAGTCAATTGATATATCTTTAGTTATAATAATACAAAAGGCTTATTGAGAATCAAATCAACATATTAGAAACCGTTCTGAAGGAAAACAGTGATGTGATGGCAGAGTAATGGTTGCTAAAACTTTGGCATCACATAAATTTTGTAAAAAATAAATGAATAAATAAATAAATAAATAAATAAATAAATGTATGAAAAATAAATAAACTGCACTTTGTTTTGTTTTTTATTCATTTTTTTGTATTGTAATTAAAATTAAGAAAGGTGCTTGATTGACATGAAGACCAAAATATAGAATCTTTGATCTGATTTTGGAGTGAAATAACAGCCTTGACTCATTTTGGTGAGATCTGCTCAAGCGTTACCAGAGCTGGTGGAGCTGATTGTACAGGGTTTCTGCTACAGTACATAAAGCTTTAAAAGAAAATCATTAGACCTACCCACTCAGCAACTGGCTTCCTAACAGCATGCACTGCTTTAGCATATCATGGCTCTGAGTGCATGCTGGAAATAGAAGTTCTTAAAAATATATAAATATATATTTTTTTATGTGTATATTTGCCACCGGAGACTTTTTATATTGATTATTTTGCCAGTTTCTGCAAAGTGCTTGTTCTGCCTCTCTCATGTTTGCAAGAGCAAATCCGCTTTGCGCATCTCACAAAATTGCCCTGCGTTAAACTCATCTGCTCAAGCTAATTTTTGATTTTGGCTCATTTATAAAAGTTCACAGAAAGTTGATTTGATTTTTGGGTGGATTTAAATTAGTTCTGATATTTCTAGTGTATACAGTCAAAGGACAATCAATACAATAATACATATGGTTTTGCATCGGCAGGGTGAGATAATGTTTTTAACTGAACTTGTCTTTCAAAATGCCTCTATTATTATTATTATTATTATTATTATTATTATTATTATTATTATTATTCATTCATTTTCTTTTCGGCTTAGTCCCTTTATTAATCAGGGGTCGCCACAGGGGAATGAACTGCCAACTTATCAGTATATGTTTTACACAGCGGATGCCCTTCCAGCTGCAACCCAACACTGGGAAACACCAATACACTCTTTCATTCACACACATACACTATGTCCAATTTAGCTTATTCGTTTTACATACAGTTGCAATCAGAATTATTCAACCCCCTGATTTATTAGCCCCCCTGTTTAATTTTTTCCCTAATTTCAGTTTAACGGAGAGAAGATTTTTTCAACACATTTCTAAACAAAATAGTTTTAATAACTCATCTCTAATAACTGATTTATTTTTTCTTTGACATGATGACAGTAAATAATATTTGACTAGATATTTTTCAAGACACTTCTATAGAGCTTAAAGTGACATTTAAAGGCTTAACTAGGTTAATTAGGTTAACTAGGCAGGTTAGGGTAATTAGGCAAGTTATTGTATAATGATGGTTTGTTCTGTAGACTATGGAAAAAATAAATAGCTTAAAGGGGTTAATAATTTTGACCGTAAAATGGGTTTTAAAAATTAAAAACTGCTTTTATTCTAGCCAAAATAAAACAAATAAGACTTTCTCCAGAAAAAAAAATGATCAGACATACTGTGAAAATTTCTTTGCTCTGTTAAACATCATTTGGAAAATATTTAAAAAAGAAAAATAAATTCAAAGGGGGTTCAATAATTCTGATTGCAACTGTATATCACATGTCTGTGAAGGAAACCGGAGTACCCGGAGGAAACCTACACAAACAGAAATGCCAACTGGCCCAGCTGGGACTGGAACCAGCATCCTTTTTGCTGTGAGGTGATCATGCTACCCACTCTGCCTATTATTATTGTTATTATTATTTAGATATTATCTTTTTTGTACTTTTATATTTTAATTTGTATTCAGAAATGGTTCTTTGTTGTAGATATCATGCACTTACATCTTTGAAACTTTTACAATAACAAAGAGCTACAATACAAATTTTTTTAAAGATGTAAGTGCATGGTACCCAAAACAAAGAACCATTTCTGAACTGCCTGAAATGAGTCGTCAGAAATTCCAGTCTTCCTGCAAAAACATCCCTATTCTGCGTCGTCTACTTAGATTTTTTGAGGCCTGGAAGAGTTAGGTTTGTGTTAGCAGGATATTTGATTGAACCAATTCAGTGTTGGATTTGCCACAAGTAGTTTCCACCTGGTGTTCAACAGCTGGGAGAAAGTCTTCTCTTCCGTTTCCTCTTTTAATCTGTGTTTGTGTTCTTTTTGGGGTGTTTGCTTCTTGGTTTGATTGGACGATTTGTCCACAGTCACTAATGCCATTTCCTGGCTTTGACTGGCTCTTTTTTGTTTCTTCTTGGTTTCCATTCCTGCATTGTGCTGCATGCCACCTGGCCTCACTACGCCCGCTCTCGCTCACTCACCACACCTCCCCCTGTCCTTCGCCTCCTCCCGTACCTCCTCCATCCGCACAGACGGCCATCTCCGACCGCAGAGGAGCATGGGAGGTGCAGCCCAACCGCCAGACAAACTCCTCCTACCTGACCTCGCACCTGGCAGCGGACAGGCACGGGGGCTCAGTGCAGGTACTGCTTCACCCCTTGCTCCTCCTCATGTCTACGGCCATCTGCAACAACG
The DNA here is from genome assembly GCA_903798205.1 of Danio tinwini. Taxonomy (NCBI): domain Eukaryota; kingdom Metazoa; phylum Chordata; class Actinopteri; order Cypriniformes; family Danionidae; genus Danio; species Danio tinwini. Next base: position 4,183,178 of record CAIGQZ010034999.1, on the reverse strand, counting down.
CACTCACTCCACCTGCTCTCAAACCACTACGAGTTCTCTATTCTTCTATACTTGTTGTCGTAGTAATGCTGTGTTTCATTCAAATCCTACCACCTTTCTACCAAGGCAGTTTGAGTTCGGGTTCTAAGACTAGTTCCAAATGAGGGTCTTTCGACACCCAATGCACCGGCTCTGAACCAGGAAAACTAGCACTAAAACATTGCTGGGCTAGAAGTAAAAGCTGAATTATACTTCTGGGTTGACGTGCATTTATACTTTTACATTCTTTTTGTGTTGCTTTTAAGGTTGGGAATCGAAAATCGATTCTAAAATTGAATTCTTGCGATATAAAATCGATAAAATCTAAAAAAATCTATACTTGCTATAAAATGTAAATCTTAGCGATTCCTGTACGTGCGCACATTTTTATTTTTTCACTTGACAATCTGCCAGTAACTTCCACGCTGGCAAGCACCTTGAATTAGCTATAATCTAAACATTAGATAGACCGCAAAAAGGTTACACGTGGTGATAACGATAGCAAAGAGAAGTGTAATCATTGCAATAAACTAATATGTTGCAAGCAGCGCGTTATGACAGCATCTGCGGTTGGTTCACAAACATTGAATTAAAAGAATGCACCATGTTAGATTCATTGTGCATTCCGGGTGCAACCAATAGGTGTTGTGCATTTTAGTTTAACGTTTTTAGAGCATGTAGCTAAACAGTTTGGCACTAGTTTTTATTTATACGTTGAGGTGAAGCTAAACAGCTTCAGGATTTGTGGATGTGTTATTTCATGTTTATAGTCATTAATGTGCCTTTAATACATTTATTCTATTCAAAGCATCATTTACAGACATGTATTTAGCCTAGAAAAACTGGCATGATGGTGTTGCATGTAAATTTTTTCACGTGCGATCACATCTTGATCCTTTGCATATTGTTATTAATCAAATATACATCATTTAATTACTTTTGGTATGCTAAAATGTTTGTTAAACAAATTTTAATAAAAATTTTAACTTTGAGTTAACAACCAACAACTTTATTTCCATTTACTAACATTAACTAACATGAACAAATACTGTAATAAATGTATGCTTCATTGTTTGTTCATATTAGTAAATGCATTAACTAATATAACCTTACTGGAAAGTGTTACCTGTCTATTTCAGATCGATGAAAACTAACCTGAATTCTGAAACCTGAAAATTACATGACTTTTTATTTTATTTTACATTTTACAATGCAATCGAAACTAGGAATCGATAACAATCAAAATATATAAGCGGAATCGAAAAAAATCTAATGATACCTAACCCTAGTCGCTCTGACAATAACACTTCCTAAACGCCGGTTGGCAGTGGGTTTGTATGTTTTTACACTGGAAATAAAACATCAGTGTGTGCACATATAGGAAAATCTTGAAGGCAGGTGCTCGATCAAGCAAACATAATAGAAAATTAGGAAAAAATCGGCACACTGCCGCTTTAGCTGTTAAAAGACCAATTTAATTGGACAACATTTCAACCTACAAGGTCTTCATCAGGTCACACATAGAACTCAAGATATAAGCTGTGTCCCAAATGGCACACTGTGCACTTACACACTCAACAGCATAGTATATATCAATATATATGTATATGTAGTGTCGTCCCAAATGGAACATTAATGGCTTTTTACTAAGCGGAGATTCAAACTGCCAAATTAGTGAAAGAAATGACCAAAGTACCAAATAATACCTTCCATGAGTATAATTGCAATCACCATCGGGAGGCACTATAATCACTCTCGTAGAAGAATTTTGCTTTCACAGTCCAAAATAAATAATCCAACGTCAGTGCCCGAAAGCTCCGCCCATTTCGCTACATGAGCAAAGCAGCGGCTGTTGAGTGCGTGAAGTGTCCAAAAATCCACACTTCATTTTAACAGTTGAATAAGTGCATTATACGGGTATTTAAAGTGCACATATTATTTTTAGAGTTTTCAGTGTGAACACACTATTTATACTACAAAATAGCGTAGAATAGTGCCTAAGCATGCGATTTGGGATGCACCTAAAGTCAAAATCTAGACATCACACATGCAAACAATGATCACCCCAATTTAACGTGGAAGTATAAATCAGCCTTAAGAACCACTTGCGTCAGGAGCTTTAGATAAGATTACAATTGGTGCATCTCAATATACGTACTATCTGCCCTTAATATAATTTAAAAATAGAGTAAGTATGTTCAAAACCATAATTTGTTGAAATTAGCATTTTAAAGTTTCCTGGATGGTCTACTGTTTCTAGTAAATATTGGAAGTGCAGAGACGTGTGTACTCTAACCGCTAATGTTTCCCACAATGCACAGAGCATTGGATGTGAATTTGGTTAGAACTACAAACATAATAAAAAATATTAACAAGCTACAAACCGATGGTTAGGTGAAGAGGTTTTGGTAAAGATGTTTAAATGATTCTTAATATCTAATAGGGCTGCTCAATGTATTGCTACATTTTCACAATAATGGTAGATGTAATTTATGTATGGTCAACATAAATAACCAATGCATACATGTAATTTATTATCTAAATTTGATCAATCGGATGGGGCCTTACTATCTTTGTCCCCACCTCCTCAGTAGTTGCTGTACTGCTATTGGCTGGAGCAGCCCAAATGCGAACCCAGAGCTAAAAATAAATTCTAATGGCAGGAGTTGAGTCGAGAGGAAAACGGCAACAGCCAGTCAGAGTCATTAACTTAAATGGCAACAAAATTACAGAACAGCTACTATCAAAGTCCAGCTCAGATTATTTATTTTAGCATTTTTTTCCTTCATTGCGATAGGACAGTAGCTGGTGAGAGTGAGTTCATAAACTCGCCTTATTCACTGTATGTCATCCCATTGTCCAAGTGGAAGAGTGTCATCAAGTGACATTTTTGCTGGAATTTGTCAAGTAGGTGGTTGGTAATGTGGTATTTTAATATTCTTTTACTTCTTTCTCCATGTGGGTGGAAATACATTCCAACTTTCCGAATTGAATGAAACACAGCATACGATGTGACTCAGAGGCTATTAGGGAAATGTTATAACCCCCTGTTGTTAACTTTGTACAGCTAACATTAGGACCTATTGTCAGTTATACAGTGTATGATGTGTGTGTGTGACAGTGAAATAAATTGCAGTGCAACTATAAGAAATGATATGATTCATTATTTTGCACTGGTCGCATGCTATACTTTTTTATTCAGTAATGACTCATGCTGATGACCGTCTTTGAGTATGAAATAATATTAGATATATTAAGTGACAGAATAATAATGGAAGTGGTGTTGTATTCGAAGTATTTTTTGTATTTTTTTTATTTTTTTAAGGAAGCCCTGTTATTCAACACAATATAATATATACAACATTTTCCCCACTCTCCATTTATAGGAACACTTCAGTTAAACAGTTGCGTTTTACCATTTTTGAATCCATTCAGTTCTCTGGGTCTGGCGGGGGCACTTTTAGCTTAGCATAAGTAATTGAATTGGATTAGACCATTAGCATCTCACTCAAAAATTATTAAAGAGTTTTGATGAGTTTGCGATTTAAAGCTTTACTCTTCTGTAGACACTTTGTGTATTAAGGCAATGAAAAGGCTTGCTATAACGCTGCGCTGTTACCCAGCTGGGGACTATTTTCTGGTGCTGCGTAATATCATTGTGCCTGATGGTATGGCAGCAACGTTTCTTGATTATTCCACCAAAATGAGAACACTCCATAGAGTTAAACATTCGAGTTTTACTATTGTTGAATCCATTCAGTTCTCCAGCTCTGGCAGGAGAGCTTTTAGCTTAGTTTAGCACAAGTCATTGAATTAGATTAGACCATTAGCATCTCGCTCAAAAATGACCAAAGAGTTTTGATGAGTTTGAGATTTAAAGCTGGACTCTTCTGTAGTTACTTTGTGTAATAAGACAATGAAAATGCTTGTTATAATGCAGCACTGTTATGCAGCTGGGGACTATTTTCTGGTGCTGTGCAATACGGCAGTAATGTTCCTTGATTATTACACCAAAATGAGAGCATATTTTCCAACCATATTGAATTAGTACACAGTGTAACTACAGAATAGTTCATCTTTAAATATGACATTTTTAAAAAGGTACCACCAGGAAAAGTCTTAAATTATTTATCAAAATTGAACTGAAAATATATTTTTGTGTGAATTTTTTTTATTTATATTTTATGTATTTATCTAAGTAACTTTTTATTGTAATATGAATGTTTTTATCATGTAATATTTTTATGTATATTCATCTTGCCATGAAATAGCCATAAGTTGCTAATGTGGCAATTCATAAATAAATCATCTTTTAATAGGGAAACTATCCAAACTTAATTTTTTTACTTTTGATTGGGATGCTAATGGTCTAATCCAATTCAGTGATCTATGCTAAGCTAAGTTAAAATGCTCCCTCATGTCCCAAATAACTGTTTAACTCCATGTGACTTGTAAAATGAGCCCATTTCCAAAAAAAAGTGGAGTGTTCCTTTAAAGAAAAGTAAAAAATAGCTTGAAATGAGAACTTACAGCAATACAGTAAATAGCAAAAGAGTTGTTAAATTTAGAATTTTATTCTTTTCTGGCACAGGTGGTGAGCTCAACTAATGGCGAACTGAATGCAGATGACCCGCTGGCGGCCCACTCGAACGCACCAATCACAGCGCAGGCAGAGGTGGAGGTGGTGGATGAGGCCAAGTATGTGAATTCATGAATTCTCACAGGTTTCTGTCATCTCTGCCTTGTGTCTGATTGACACAAGATGTCCAGTAATACCACTCTGGGTCTTTACATGATTTCCCTTCTATCCTTACTGGTCCATTTCCATCTGCTCACCTATAGTGCACTGTGTGGCGAAGGTGTAGGATGGCACATATATATTAAGTGAAATAATAATATTTATTTATTTATTTATTATTTATTCATTCACATTCTCTCATTTGGCACTCTGTCAATTTTTTTCATATTTAAAGGGTCTTTTCTACTCATACATTTTTTAAATCAAATTTTTTTTATAATTTATTGCTATAATTCAAGGCTGAATTTTGGTTTTTCTCAGTGGTTCTTAATCTTTTTTACCCTTGTTTTTCAACACAATATAATGTATACAACCCCCCACCCCTTATCCATTTAAAGAAACACTTCACTTTTTAAACATTCGAGTTTTACTATTTTTGAATCCATTCAGCCCATCTCCTGGTCTGGCAGGAGCACTTTTAGCTTAGCTTAGCATAAGTCATTGAATCGGATTAGACCGTTAGCATCTTGCTCAAAAAATTCTTAAGAGTTTTGATTATATTAGGTGAAATGGTAATAATAATATTTATTTATTTGTTTATTTGTTTACATTCTCCCATTTGGCACTCTCTCAATTGTTATTTTTATTATTTGAATAGTACTTTCTGCTTATCTATTTTAAAAAAAAAAGTGATTTATTGCTATAATTCAAGGCTGAATTTTCAGCATCTGTTCCTTCAGTGTCTTATGGTCTTTTAGAAATCCTCATATTAGGTGCTCTATTAATACTAGTAGTTTCCATTATTTTAATGTTGGAAAAAAAGTTTATTTATTAGGTATTAAGTTATTACTTAACAATTAATTATTTAGTGTAATAGTTGTCATTTGTTTGAACTCCAAATATTATAATTATAATATAATATTAATATTACAGTTTAATTATATTAATTGAATGCATTCTTGTTTGAATATTTTTTCTTCCCCTTTTAAAATCTTGCATACCCCAGATATTTGCATGTTAATATGTCATGGCTTCCACAAACTTAATTATTAAGCAGTTAAATGTTTTCTGCACTGATAGTCATCATATTAGAATGATTTCTGTGGGCTCATGTGACACTGAACTGGAGTAAGGATGATGAGAATTCAGTTTTCCATTACAAGAATGAATTGCATTTTTAAATGCATTCACATGGAAAGCCGCTGTTTTGCATTACAATATAATTCACAGTAGTGCTGCTTTTGCTGTCATTTTTGAAGAAGAATTGGTGAAAACAATAACAATCTTTCAAAAATATTGAAAATCTTAATTATCCACAATTTTGGAAAACTGTTAGACCATGAAAACCTGAAAAATCCTAAAATGGTTAATGTGTCCCAGCAACCAGCATTCTTCAAAACATCTTCTTTTGCTTTCAACAGAAGAAAGAAACGGTTTTAAAACCACATGAGGGGGAATAAAAGAGATAATTATCAATTTTGGGGGAACTATCCCTTTAAGAACAGTCTTTGTGCTTTTCCATGAGAGCAAAAAAGGCAATGCGCAGTTTTAAGGCCAGTGAGTTTGCCTGTTAAAATTCAGACACCCTCGTTAGTTTCCTTTTCTCTTTAAGTACCTGATGTGCATTTGAGTTTCAGTCACACAAAACACATCCTGTCCAATATCGTTCTAAACACTTACTCTTGTAGTTCTTTGATACTTTAAAAAGCCCTCTGTCTTTGATTTATTGATGCACCAGCTTGAAAGTGCTGCAGATAGCAGCGTTTTTTATCAATTAATAGACGGACACAAACACACATGGTCGCCATGGTTATTATTACGCATTATTAATGCCCACTGGAGGTTTTTCTTCTGATCTCTCTGATCTTTTCTTTTAGACATTTCCTTCTTTTCTTGAACACAGCAACCTGTAAACTGCTTTTTCATTACATAATAATCTCTAAAGATGCCTTTACATTAAATTTAGACATTAAGAAGAGGCAATATACACAAGAAGTGCTAATTATACAAAGGAACTGTTAGAGCTCAGAGAATTTAGTTCTGGTGTTAGGATGAGGAGTGCTTTTTTTAAGAGATAAGAGTGTTTCTACAGGTGGTTTGTCAAACCCACTCACCTGTGTGAAGCACATTTCATAAATGCATAATGCATCTTTGATTATTATTATTTTTTAGAGATATGGAGTGAATGCAAATAGGCTTCACAATATTGGAAAAATCTGACATTGCAATATACTTTTTTGCGATATACATTATATAAATACAAGTTTACCAGATGGCTTAAAGAGCTCTATTTGGACAAAAAATTTTGAATTTAGATTGATTGAGGTGATTTTGTAAGGGTGTGAATCATGTATAAAAAATAAACAAATTGCATGCAAGAATAATTACAGTAAAGACAAAAAGTAAAAGAAAGTAAAAGTTTCCAGAGAGTCAGACAGTTATTCAGGTACAGAAATTTAAATGAAATATAAAATAACACTCTATGGTCTTCATTGTAGTAGTTCAGTAAAACTATGTTTTGTTTTAATTCTTTAAACTCTCTTAAATGCCTTTAAAACACGTGCAAATGATAAAGTTTCACCCTGATATGGTTATACTTTGCAATGACCCCACAAATCTCATATATTCTCAATGGTTGATCAACTATAATCTCAACTTAATATTGCATATCATGCAATGTGACTATTGCAGACCTACACATTGCGACATCGATGCTAAAAAAATGTAATGTGCAGCTCTAATTGTAAACTTAAACAACTTAAACTAAGGCTGCTGCCACTAAGGCAAGTTTGCATTTAAAGAAAGTTCATTGTTGAGGAGGGAATGAGATTGGTTTCCCCTTGTGAGAATAGCTATAACAGTTCTTTTTTTCTTTCTTTTTTTTAATAGGTAAAACGCAAATGTTTAAATCACTTTAATTACTTTGAAACTTAGTTAACTATTAAACTATGTACTGTATAAGCCACTCAAGGCTGTAGTTACAGGGATATTTATGCCCTGGTTAATGGAGTTTAATGCAAGTAGCTTCATTTTTACTTTGCTTTCACACTGCCGCCAACGAGAGCATCAGAGTAGCCGGAAGTCATTCATTTTCAATGGGACTGGCAACAAGCTCTGGCGAAAGCGGTGTGGCATGTTTTGGATGGTGTAGGCGTTGTGGAGAGTTGAAATCAGGTCAACTTTTATGGTAATGAGCCTTGATGCGATTCAGCTGGAATCCTGTCGGAACATGCTAAGCATGGGACGATATCCGTTTTTAGGATATAGCATGGTTTGGAAAAGTCAAGGTTTAAAAAAAACACAAAAAATGTCAGTTATACTGTTCCTACAATATATGTAAAATTTTTATTTATGTATTTATTTGTTTTTTATGTTTATTTGTTATTTATTAGTTATTAATTTGGTGCTTAATGCTTTGTGTATACTGTAAAACTTATTTCAGAATGTATTAAATTATATAGTAGAATAGTTGTAATTTATTTGAACTATAAATATTACAATTATAATATAATTTAATATTAATATTACAATTTAATTATATTAATTGAATGCATTCTTGTTTGAATATTTTTTTCTTCCCCTTTTAATATCTTGCTTATACCAGATATTCGATTGTTAATGTCATGGCTTCCACAAACTTAATTATTAAGCAGTTAAATGTTTTCTGCACTGATAATCATCATATTAGAATTATTTCTGTGGGCTCATGTGAAACTGAAAACTGGAGTAAGGATGATGAGAATTCAGTTTTCCATTACAAGAATAAATTGCATTTTTAAATACATTCACATTGAAAGCCGCTGTTTTGCATTACTAAATAATTCACAGTAGTGCTGCTTTTGCTGTCATTTTGCTGTCGAAGAATTGGTGAAAACAATAACAATCTTTCAAAAATATTGAAAATCTTAATTATCCACAATTTTGGAATACTATTAGTCCAAACCATGAAAACCTGAAAATCCTAAAATTTGGGCACCATTTAAAGGGATAGTTCACGCAAAATGAATGATTCTGTCATCATTACTCACCCTTCACATGTTCAAAACCTATTTGATTTTCTTTCTTCTATTAAACACAAAAGGATGCTGGTAGCTGGCAACCATTGGCATCCAAAACAACTAGGGAAGTTGATGGGTCCCAGCAACCAGCATTCTTCAAAATATCATCTTTTGTGTTCAACAGAAGATAGAAACAGTTTAAAACCCTTTTGGATGATGTAGGCGTCGTGCAGAATTTAAATCAGGTCAACTTTTATGGTAATGAGCCTTGACTCGGTTTGGCGGCAAACCTGTCAGAACATACTAAGTATGGGATGATAACGGTTTTTAAGGTATACCATGGTTTGGAAAAGTCAAGGTTTTAAAACCGCCAAAGTTTTCAGTCATACAGTTTGTACAATATATTTGAGGTTCCTTTTTTTTTTTAGGAAAACAGTATCTTCAGCAGAAAAGATATCCAAAGATGCAGATTTAAATTGTAAAGAAATCTGTTTTTGAAGCAAATGAAAACAGCAGTAGTCAATGATTCATTAGAATTATTTCGCCTGACATGTTTACTATTAGAAAATATTTTAAATCTTTCTCAAAATAAAATATATTGTGTTCAAAGGAGGGGGGAAAAGTTTTTGTTTTTTATCCAGACATTTAAAAAGAATATATTTTAGAGCAGTAATTACAACCGTCAAACCATAATATTTTTATCCATGGTTATCATACCATCAGAGTCATATACTGGCTCATGTCTAGAACATAATAATCCACCGCTTCAGAGGATTCCACATAACATAGTTTAATAAACTTTGGTTCCGATCACATTAGTTCCCAAGCTAAACGATAGTACGGTTGATTATTGCTATCTGGGTTTCCCAGTTTGTAATGTAGGATGCATACAAAAGGTTAATGTAAAGAAAAGGCTGTTAAACATCTTCTATAAGCAGCATGTTAAAATTAGACCAGCACTTAACATCAGCACAAAAGCCATCAACGTAAACATAAGCCACAGCCATATTACCCTGTAGTCCAAGACCCGTTACTTACTGAAGCTAAGCAGGGCTGAGCCTGGTCAGTGTCTGGATGGGAGACCACATGGGAAAACTAGGTTGATGTTGGAAGTGGTGTTAGTGAGACCAGCAGGGGTTGCTCAACCTGCGTTCTGTGTGAGTCCTAATGCCCCAGTATAGTGAAGGGGACACCATACTGTCAGTGAGCGTTGTCTTTTGGATGAGACAAGATTCCTGACTTAAACCGAGATCCTGACTCTGTGTGGTCATTAAAAAAAATCCCATGGCACTTCTCATAAAGAGAAGGCCAAATTCCATTTGTCAGCCATTATGGCCTCCCAATCATCCTCATCCACTAAATTGGCTCTATCGCTATCTCTCCATTCCACCAATAGCTGGTGTGTGGTGAGCACACTGGCGCCGTTGTCCTGTGGATGCTGCACACTGGTGGTGTTGTAGAGAGATTGTGAAGTGCTTTGGGTGTATGGCCATACACAATAAATGTCCTATATAAATACACATTACATTACAAAAGCCTCACTACACAAACCGCTTTTAATTGGTTTATTGGGTTAGAAAATACTGTATGTAAACATGTTTGATTGTCAGAGTGCCAAAGCAGGGCGGCTAGAAGGGGTGACACTCTTGCCGATGGCAGTGTGAACGTATGGTTATAGTCATACTAAATGATTGACAGAAGCTCACTGATCATCTGTTTAGCAATTTTACAAAGCACACAGACCTTAAATGCTTATTATATTAGTTGAAAGGCGAGCAGATGTTTCTCGATCTTCACTTTCCTTCTCCTCTCTCCCTGTCTCCTCTATGTTTGTGTGTCTTCCTGTTGGTCTTTTGTCGCCGTCATTAGGTTTGTCTCATCGTCTTACCTCTGTGTAATAATCTCTGTCTTTTCTCTTTTCACACTCTTTTGTAGCTGCGTGAAAATGCTCAACCTGTGGTGAGTCCCTCTCTCCAGTCCACATCAAACCCAAGGGGAGTGGACCAGCCTAGACTGTGGCCATATAGATCGCGCTTTACACCAAGATCCGCTAACACAGTTTTAGGCTAATGCTATTCGTGGTCTGTGAGATTTAACAGGAAGAGGGAGGTCTGTTCACTTAAAGTCTAAAATGCACTTAGGGTGTGCTTACATGACAACAGTGTACTAAAAGCTTAAACGTTTTGCTTTATTGTTATGTATAGATGATAGCATTATCAAAATAACCCCAGTTCACGCAAACTTTCGAAAATGACAAACTTTGTACAATGCAATTTGTAAAGAAAACGTTTGCACACATGCACATATGTGACCCTGGATCACAAAACCATTCTGATGTTGCACAGGTATACATTTGCCAGTTGACAAACCTACATTGTACAAGTCAAAATTATTGTTTTTTTTTTCCTTTATGCCAATAATCATTTAAATATCAAAGGGGACCTTCTATGCAAAAATCACTTTTATAAGGAGATTTTAAACACAGTTGTGTGGCAGCAGTCTGTGAAAATAACCAGCCCATTAATGATGATCTTCCTCATTACCATAGGACATTAGTTTTGTCTTTGAATCCGCCACTATGCTGACACATTGGCATTTGTATCTCTGCCCAAAGGTTTCAAAGGATTCTAAAACATTATTTGTGGGGTATTTTTGAGCTGAAACAACCTAATTATTTTATTTTCAATCCACTTAAATTTGTAAATTTAATGTTAACTTAATTCCTTCATGTTGTCCCAACAAAAATCATTTGTGTAGAATCCAGCATTTTTTACAGTGTAAAGATGATTTTCTCAGTATTTTTATTTATTTATTTATTTTGAACGTCAGATTTTCTAATATTTTAATCTCTGCTAAATGTTGTCTTATCCTAAAAAAATATACATCAACGGAAAGCTTATTTATTCAGATTTCATGTGTTGTATAAATCTCAAATTCAAAACATTGGCACTTATGACTGCTTTTATGGTCCGTGGTCACATATGGTTTTGTAGTCCACCATTGATGTTTTTTATGGTAAGTTTTCACATATAACTATTACTCATCAGTCTATAAAGAGGAACATGATGTCGACTGTTTTACAAAATTGAGTTCAAAATCATGTTCACCATATTACTCGTTCAGTCTATAGTTACGCGCGAAAACTGGACTTGTTCGGATTTTAAAACTTCACAATCGTTTTTGAAAAAGTGGTTTCAAAGTGTTTTTTAATGCATCAAACCCACTTTTTCAAAAACGATTGTGAAGTTTTAAAATCCGAACAAGTCACAAAAAAGTGAAAATGGTGTTGCGTAAACACCCTCTTAATTTGATTGATTTAGCTTGTTTACAGGAAGTCAACGATTAAACGAGGTTTCTAAATGCGCATATACCGTACCTTACAGAAATATGCAGACCCTTACCTAAATTCTGTATTTTAGTTTACAACATTATTATATGTTTAATGATTTACTTATGCAATCAGATTTGATTCTAGTTTGTTTGCAAAAGATCAGCCATGTTTAAATTTTAATTGATAGCATGTTTCTTAATTTTTTATTTATGTGTACTTAACAGTGTAAGATTAGGTTTTCTATTTTTTTTATCCAGATTTATTACTATTATCTATATTAGCTTTTTATTATTTATTTTTTATTTTTTTATTTAATGTGGTCATATTTAGCATATTACAATAGCATATGTAAACAGTGTTTCATTATATGTGGTATTTTTGTTTTTATCTGGTTGAGTTGCAATCAAACCTGATTTAGTTCTTAACTCTGATAGTATTTACAGAACATTACTATGAATTTTGATAATTTAATAATTGTGAATGTTTTTCCAAACTACGTTTAATGTGTCAGAAAAGATCATCCTGAATAGAGATTTGAATTACTCTGGATTGCGTTTTTGTTTTTATATTATTAATATGGTAATACTATGCTTATACTAAAGCAATACTATACTATACTAAAGCAAGGCTTTTGTGAGACATTTTTTAGATCTTCACACAATTTAAGATCTTCCACAATAGTTAAGGGTCTGAATGTTTTTGCATCGCACTGTACATTCAGTTTGACTCCCAATTAATACCCAAACAATACATCCAGCAGCCGCCGTCAGATTTACAGGCAACATCCTTCAGAGACATGTTTAGTGAAGTCCATCACTTTTCAATGTGTCAGTCTGGAGCTGTTCTCTTCCACTGCATGTGCCTTGTTTTTTCCTGACCCATTCTGTCGTGTTGTTGCTGTTTTAACATTCTGTCATTGATGCTTTTAACAAAACTTAAACATTTTAAGTTTCCTTTGTATTATCTTTAACCAGTTGTCATTCATATATGCAGCATTTAGGTTGGTACCAAGACGCTAATGCATTCCCCCAATAAAACAGCGCTGGCAATATTTAGCATGACAGTACTGCGCAAAAGTTTTAGGCCACTTGTATTTTCACAAAAAAAGGGGTTTAAAGTTCGTTATTTTTATTTTCTTCTGTAGCATGTCAGGTTAAAATATCAATGTACATTTCCAAACATTATTTTGTCCTTAATTGTAATTAAACAGTGAGATTATTATTTGCACAAGGAGTCTAGTGATGGCAAGTTCAGATCATTTACTGGCCTTTGAGTCTCATTCAGCAACATGAATCAATCTTTTTTTTGAGTAATTTCGTTCAGTTTGCCAAAATATTGTTCAAATGTTACGAGTACTTCCAAACTCATCTACAACTACTTTAAAGTTGATCACACTACAAACAAGTCATAACTACAATGCTATAAGAAAGAGAAAATAATCATTTATCGTTTACCTGGTCTTATGTCTATGATTGTCAGCTCACCTCTTCTGACAGGTCTTTAAATTTGAGTGGTTCGTTCACATCACACAGACAGTCCCATATAAGCTTAACCAACGCGCACAGTCTGAGCCGAAAGTAGCAATGATTAGTTCACCTTTCAAGTCTTCTGGTTTTTGAGTCGTTCGTTCATCACGTGACAGCATGTAAAGAGAGACGTCTCAAACCTGAGGACTCGAGAAATGAATGGATCTTATTCCTGCTATAAATGTATATCATTGGCTTCTGTCTTTCATGTGTTGATCGAACGACTTAAATAGAGGACTCAAGAGATGACTGGATCAAATTTTATTCCGGCTCTGAATGCATATGATTGGCTTCTGTCTTTCACGTGATAAGCAATGACTCAAACCGAGGACTCGAAAGATAAACGGATGAAATTTTTGTCCGGCTCTAACTTGAGAGATGAACGAATCAAATCTTTTTCCGGTTCTAAATTCATATGATTGGCTTCTGTCTTTCTCGTGATGAACGAATGACTCAATCCAAGAACTCGAGAGATGAATGGATCGAATCTTTTTCCGGCTCTGACTGCATATGATTGGCTTCTGTCTTTTATGTGATAAATGAACGACTCAAACTCGATAGAAGACTCGAAAAAGGAACTAATCTTCTACTTCACCTGCACAAATGTAGGCATGCGCAAATGAACAAATCACTCCCTGAGAGGACTCATCGTTCTCGAGTCATACACCCATCACTAAAAGAGTTTTCCACACTTTGCATTTAAAACACCCACCATAGTTGTTCAGGTAGCTTTGCAGGTAGGTTTCTTGAAGCATCTTCGGGAAGTTGCCAAAGATCTTCTGGATTTAGTTTGTCTCAGTTTGTTCTGTTATTCCAGACAGACTGGATGATGATCAGATTAGATCTCTGTGTGGAGCGCTGGCTGTTGGGAGACTAATCTGAATGTATAATTACAATTAATGACAGAAATAATGTTTGGAAATGTAAATTGATATTTCAAAACTGAAATGCTTTAGAAAAATAACCGACTTTAAACCTTTTTTTTTTTTTTATAGTACTGACTTTACACCAGGGGTGTCCAAACTTAGCCCTGGAGAACCAGTGTCTTGCATATTTTAGCTCCAACTTGCCTGAACACACCTGCAAGGATGTTTCTAGGAAGCCTAGTACAGGGATGCCCAAACTCAGTCCTGAAGGGCCGGTGTCCTTTGAAGTTTAGTTCCAACCCCAATCAGACACACCCGGGCTAGCTAATCAAGCTCTTACTTGGCTTTCTAGAAGCATTCGTGCAGGTGTGTTGAGGCAAGTTGGAGCAAAAATCTGCAGGACACTGACCCTCCAGAACCGAGTTTGGCACCCCTGGCCTAGTAAGTGTTTGACTAGCTAGCCGAGTTGTCTGTTTGGAGTTGGAACTAAACTTTGCAGGACATCGGCCCTCCAGAACTGAGTTTGGGCTCCCTTGCTTTACACAGTACTGTATATGCTTGATGTTTAAGATTAATTAAAGCAGCTACATACTGACGACGCATGTGTAGGAGCTAGAGCAGAATCAGCAAATCAGCAGCTTGCCTAAACATGACTGACATTTACCCGTATGTTTGTCCTCAGGTGCTGCTGTTTCTTCAAGAGGAAGAGGAAGAAGAACACGCCTCGCCACAAATGAACCTCCGGCCTCTCAGCACAGTTCGTTTCCTTTGGTTGTTTTTAAAGCGTTCAAATAAAGAAATTTTACAAGACTACAACGGCAGGCGTCCTCCAAACCAGTAGGGGGAGCGCAGTGTATGAAAACAAAAGAGAGGCATGGCACCATTGTCTCTGTGGGGATTGTCTTTGGTTTGTTTCTTTATTTTTGTTTTTTCTTCCACGTCTTGATTTAGGCAGCGACGGGCCTCATCCTCGAACTGTCTCTCGGATCTTCACCCCTAAACCTAAGGATCTCTAAGCACTGGAACAGCACCGCACTTGATTTGCTGTTTTGCTTATTTTTTTTTTTTTTCGTTCACCTCGCCCTCGGCAGTGGAGGAAGTCTCCGAATGTGTCCTCTTCCTCCATGATAGACGCCGTTGTGTGACATGGCGGGAGGAAGAGAGATAAATTCAGCCATGCCGGAGCTCGAACTGCAGACCTTTTCTCCTCTAGCACCTCGTGGGCCCACTTTTTTTTCGCACGAAACGAGACGCTGACTTTCTTTTATTTTCACCCCCCCACACACACACATTTTTAAAATGTTTGTTTGTATATTTGTTGGTTCTCACGCTGCCAGGATGTGGTGGAAGCCTTAGAATATGACTAGCCGATTTCTTCGTCGTATCTATCGGAGTGATTTTAACGTAACACGGGCAAAGCGCAAAAACAAATAACTATCGTACCGATCGCTAGCTGGCCTTTAAACGTGAACTTGTGTGACAGTGTGACATAAGCAGCTGTTTCCAGTGGATGGCACTCGCCACGCACCGCCGACGCTCCACTGACTAGTATTTAAAGCTGCTTGTTCTAAAGCACTCCTCCCACTTAACAACCCACCAGCCAGTCATGCTGCTTTCTTCTCCTCTTACGATATATTGTATCGCTTTTGACGTACAGCTGGCTGCTTTTCTATTGGCTGAGGTGGCCAGTACAACTTTCCTTCTGCGCTTTTTGTATCTTTCAGTCCATATAGTCACTTATTTGTCCCACGTCCAGTTCCTGATAGGTGTTGTTTTTCTTTTCATGCCTGCTAATTATTCAGGACGAAAGTATGTGCTAAAAAAACATAAAAGATGTCGCAGATGATGTAACAATTGGCCAGCTGTTGTTTTCTTGTTGAAGTCGGTGTGATAAGGTGGATTTTGGGAGGATGGAGACTTGTGGTAGTGACTGCCACTGCGAAACATCTCGATCTTAATGCCTTAACACACTACTCGGTGAAGTCCACATGTGTGGGCTTCCGCAATAGGACATTACGAAGTTCCTCCCATGCCTTCATATTCATGCTAAACAGATACGCGTCTTGTTTTCAAATCGAATCGGGTGTAAACGTTGGCAGACCCATTGAAACGGGCCATTTGTAAATTCTCATGGGATTATTATTATTATTATTATTATTGTGGCCATAAGCGGTTCTGACGGGGCAGCCTTTGATCTCTTGCATGGATGAGGCGGTCCTTTACCGAGCGCAATCTATAATGACAGGAATTACGTAAAATGGGGTTATATGCGAAACGATTATGTAGTTCTGTTGTCGTCGTTGTCGTTTTTTTTTTTTATCGCTAATCTAAGTCGTGACGTTGCCTTGCTCATTTTTTGCGTTTCACCGTTCACCTGTTCACAGCATTAAATCCATGTGTTTTATTTTTGTGTGATCTTTCTAATGTATAGTAAATGTGAATTAATGTAAGATAAATTATATAACTATTTTAATTTTATTTTGATCACCGTACAAAACGTTGAGAGAGAAGCCATAGGAGTGTGTGACTGCACTAAAGTTTCGTTTAGGCCCTTGTTTACTTCAGCCTGCACGTTACTGTATTCCGCTGACCTCTGAACTTGTCTTTCATAAGGAACAGAGGCTGTTTGAAGAATCGACCATGCTTAATTTTCATTTGGTAATCATTCTTGAGGGCTTTCGGATGACGTGCTTTGAATGTTCCTTCAGTAACAGTGGACCGCGTTGGACCAAATGGGCACAAATTCTTTGTTAGCATGATTCCACCTCTTAACTCGTCCATTAGTTTATACATGTAAATAGTAACTTGTTAAGCTCTGACTGACCCATTCTGTTTTGGATCCACCTTGTGGAACTATATAGGGATGCGTGTTGCGTTCAAATATGGCATCTCCAGTTAGCGGTTATTGGAGAATCAACCAACGCATATGAAACTTTCCAAATGTGATGATGGTTGGCTATTTAATGGATTTTCCTTCTGCTTTTCCACTGTGATGCAGGTCACTTTGGGTCTAAATTATTCTGTGAAAAGTACTTGAATGATACTCGTGGAACTCCGCCTCTCGCAAGCGCGTCGAGGTGGCTTTTTTTATTTAACGTTCTTCTCTAAACAATATGTATTATGTGCCTCGCTAGAGTTGGAAGACAATTTAGTATTTCTGGATGTGCACTGCTTGCTATCGCCAGGTGCGTCTGGCTCTATGGAGAATTGCAGGATAACTCCTTTAACCCCTTAATTCGTATTGACTCCAAAGTCAAAGTGGGAGCCCTTAGCTCGTTACGGAGCCACTTGGAATTGCTTTTTTTTTTTTTCTCTCGGATATAAGTGGAATGTGAAATTGTTTAGCTTTTTAGCTTTCAGATGTACTTTGGGATTACGAGCAGACGTGAATAAAGGCGCCATCTGCTGGTAGACTCGTCAATTTAGGACACTACATTAGACACTGAAATCATTCTCGATATGCTATTTGAAGTGGTTTGAATCGAGATGATTAGAACAGACATTATTTCTGGAATCTTGGTTAATGCAATCAATCGTAATGACTACTGGCTCTCTTGTCAACTGCAAGGTGATGACGTCAAACCATCTTTCATCTTTAAGTTCCCCATTTTTTGTGTTTTTTTAAGGATTGTATCATTTGTTTTTGTGATTTTCTTTTAATAAAGATGGTATATCCATACAGTTATGATTATAGGTTTAATTATACCACGGTTCCATTTCTGGTTGGTTTTCCCAATCTTTCCCAATCATTCGGAGGGGTGTTTGCGCACCATTCCAATTCCTTTTGAATTGCCTTTGCTTTTTTTAATTTTAT
>CAIGQZ010034999.1:4119310-4149887 GCA_903798205.1 Danio tinwini | reverse complement strand
CAGGAACAGGGTTGGGAAACACTGAATTAGAGTATAGGTTGATACAGTTGCAATCAGAATTATTGAACCCCCTTTGATTATTTTTTTCTTTTTTAAATATTTTCCAAATGATGTTTAACAGAGCAAGGAAATTTTCACAGTATGTCTGAAAATATTTTTTCTTCTGGAGAAAGTCTTATTTGTTTTATTTTGGCTAGAATAAAGCAGTTTTTTAATTTAAGGTCAAAATTATTAACCCCTTTAAGCAATAAATTTTTTCCATAGTCTACAGAACAAACAATGATTATACAACAACTTGCCTAATTACCCTAACCTGCCTAGTTAACCTAATTAACCTAGTTAAGCCTTTAAATGTCACTTTAAGCTGTATAGAAGTGTCTTGAAAAATATCTAGTCAAATATTATTTACTGTCATTATGTCAAAGATAAAATAAACCAGTTATTAGAGATGAGTTATTAAAACTATTATGTTTAGAAATGTGTTGAAAAAATCTTCTCTCCGTTAAACAGAAATTGGGGAAAAAAATAAACAGGGGGGCTAATAAATCAGGGGGTTGAATAATTCTGATTGCAACTGTACATAGGCAATTCATCTTTTAGGGTTGGAGTATGTTAGGTGTTACTAAAAAACAATGTGATGGGTAATTTAATAAATAATAGAAATAATTATCTTTAGTTGAAACTCTGATTAACTTATTAAAATAAGTTAAAGCAACATAAAACATTGGTTGTCGTGACTTTTGTTTTTACAATGGACTGGTTTGAGTTGATAGAAAAGCATCAATAACTACTTGTTTCAACCTGAAGTTCAGAAGAACTATTTGAATGAACACTAGGACAAAATCTCCATCAACTGCATGATGCTACCAAGACCGAAATATCTCAGAGAAATGTGTCCAGCAAATGTTGAATCTATTTCAAAGTGGCACCTAATGAAGTGGTCAGTCAGTGTACTATGTAATATAATAATTGACATTCCTATAGCTTTTAAAGCATGGCACTTACAACAGCAAGGTCATAGGTTTGATTTATTACTGTATATATATATATATATATAATATGAATTGTACAAAAACTGAATAATATCCATGTTTTCTATTGTCACTGTGGTTCATGGAATTATAGGAACAGAACAGAACAGAAGTACTTACGCTTCCTGCATCTTCATGAAGTCTGCAGCCTTCTGAGACATCCGGCGCATTTGGAACTATGACAGGCATAGGAGTTCTCGTCCTTCCCAAGGTACCGATAGAGGCTGTTTTAACTGAGTGAGGCCCTAAAACAAATTACATGAGTCAGTTTATTATTCTCCCTGTCAAAGATGAAACTGTATCATATATATATGAACCAATGTTGAAATTAATTTTAAGAGCATTTGAAATATGTACTGTTCTGGCGTCATTTCCTTTCTAAACATTTGTAAAGGATTTGACAGTTTTATTCAGACCCAGTTTTACTTGGCTGTCATTGACTCAGTTCTGTGTTGTTCAACTACTGTTTAGTTAGGATCAGCCACCAAATCAGTCATAAAGAAAGCTGAAGCAGACTGTCTGGACAGCTGCGAGGATTATTGGTGTGCACCTGCCCAACCTCCAGGACTTGTACATCTCCAAAAATGAGGAAACGGGCAATCATTCAAGACCCCTCTCACTCAGGCCATAAACTGTTCTTCCCTCAGGCAGATGCTACAGATCCTAATGTCCTAAAACAGTTTTTTTTCCTCAGGCCATATCTAACCTAAATAGTACATTAGTTGCTACCTGTTTTCTTATGGTCATAAACAAAGGATGCTTACTGTTTATGTTTTTTAAGCAATAAAGCCACTTAATTGTAAATAGTTTAATTTTCTATTTCTACACTTAAAAAAGTCAACAGTGCACATATTGCACATAAACCATCTAGATGTGTATACACACAACTCCGTAATCTTTATTGTTGACATTATTTTCCTCCTATTTAAACGCCTTCCTGACTTTTGTTGATATGTAAAAAAAATGTTGTGTTTGTGCACATTTGGCGAATAAAGCTCATTCTGATTAACTCTAAACAGTGGTGTTCCACAAGGTTCTGGCTGTTTCTCAATATGCGTTCTTCAGCTGTCTTGCGTCCTCGTGTTCTCGAGTAATGTCATCATCAGCTGCCAAAGTTCAGTTCCAAAACTCAAGACCGCAAGAACAGAGGAAGCGTGAAACTTCCCGGATGTGTTCTTAATATCGAGGACGCACTGATGCAGACTTGAGCACCCATAGATATTTACGTTAGATGTCACCTGCCCTGTTGTTTATTAGAAGAAATGCGTCAATAGAGCCGCCATTTTAGTACAGGGTAGCTCTCCTTTGAAATGAATGCGGGACCAAGCTGTAGTGGAGGTCTGTGGCCATCCAGAGCCAGAGACATACACATATATCTATGATCGCGAGTTTTCCCAGTGGTCTGTATGCAATTTATTTATTTTTTTTTTTACAAAAATTATAATTTTACATTACTTTTCTATATTGATGGATGAGTGACCGCACGGGCATTGCTGACAAAGAGTGTGTGTTTGTGTGCATGTAGATGTATTATCCTCCCTCATGTTAGATTTGATCTAATCCGTGTCCTGAAACACACACCCTCTTCTGCTTTCACTTCTCATTCTGACGAGGGAGCAATTCGTTTGTAAATGAATCTCCGTTATGAACGACTCGTTCACAGAGCTGACAATAATACAACTTTCTGGCACCGCAGCATCTCGTTGTCATATTTCTTTTGCATTGTTTGCTTATTTTATTCGACAAAACTAGCATAAGCTGAGTATTTAGTGCACGTTGGTGCTACTTTTTGCCTTATAGTGAATGCAGTAAGTGTCTGTATTATCATCAATATTTGTTGAGCACAAAAGTTCATAACATAAAAACGTAAAAATCGAAATCTTACCTATAAAATGTTCTGCTTTTGTGCTTTGTTTTTTTTGTTTGCTCGTTACTACACCCATACACAGTGCTGAAGTTCAGCATCTTCACATTGGCACACTGTCTTGTCCCGTTCGGTTGAATAACATTTGTGCTGGGAGCACTGTACAAATGTGGCGGCGGTATTGACGCATGCTCAGGGTCCATATGCGATATCTAGTTTATATATCTATGTTGAGCACCGATCTCGCTCTAGAGGTCCCAGAAGTCATTGCGACTTGAAAAGCGCAGCATTTTATTTAGATTTATTATTAATGTTCAGAGATATAAGTTATTTATCTCAGGAGTTTCCCTAAATGAAACGGTGAATATAAACATTACCATGAACATCTTAATAAATGAATAAACACATTAAAGGTGTTTGCTGAAATTCCTATTAAAATCGGTTTTATTTATATTGTGCAACGTATATTTATAATGTTTTTACGCAGAGTATATATTTTGAAAAGGGGAAAAACAATAAATTGTTGTATTATTGCTGTAATGTTTAAATCATTTCCATTAAAAAACGCTAAAGGTCACGTGACCATCAGGAAGAACACAGCATCTCATTCCTCACAGGACACGTTCTCTGTTCTAGCAGAACCGGTCTCCACAAGAACACAAGTCCGTTCTCTGCATTCTTGAAATTGAGAAACAGCTTCAGGTCATGTTATATTCTCAAAGTATATGTGCCCCTTAGGCTCAATTTTCTGTTGAAAAGTTTATTATACAACACATGCCTCTCCCTCTCCAATGTACCAATAGAGGATGTTTTAACCGAGCGAGACCCTAAAACAACCTCATCTATTTTTTTCCCTTTTAACTATGAAACTTTGACCAACAATCAAACCAACTTTGAAATTCATTAGAGAGAATTTGTAGTTTAAAGCTATAGCCAAGTCACTGTTCTGACATAAATGCGTTTTCTTTCTAAAGGGACAGTGTTATTATTCTTCATTAACTCTAAACAGTGGTGTTCCACAAGGTTTTCTTTCAGGTATTTTTATATTCTTGAAGTATGCACTCACC
Source organism: Danio tinwini (assembly GCA_903798205.1). Classification (NCBI taxonomy): domain Eukaryota; kingdom Metazoa; phylum Chordata; class Actinopteri; order Cypriniformes; family Danionidae; genus Danio; species Danio tinwini. The sequence continues at coordinate 4,145,925 of CAIGQZ010034999.1, read as the reverse complement.
AGCCACTTTATCAGGTACACCTTACTAGTACCAGGCTGGACCCCCTTTTGCCTTTAGAACTACCTTAATCCTTCAAGGCATATCAACAAGGTACTGGAAATATTCCTGAGATTTTGGTCCATGTAGCATCACACAGTTGCTGCAGATTTGTCAGCTGCACATCTATGGTGTGAATCTCCTGTTCCACCACATCCCAAAAATGCTCTATTGGATTGGGCTCTGGTGACTGTGGAGGCCATTTGAGTACAGTGAGCTCATTGTCATGTTCAAGGAACCAGTCTGAGATGATTTGAGTTTTATGATATGGTGTGTTATCCTGCTGAAAGTAGCCATTAGAAGATGTGTACACTGTGGTCATAAAGGAATGGACATGGTCAGCAACAATACTCAGGTAGGTATGCTCAATTGGTACTAATGGGCCAAAAGTGTGCCAGGAAAATATCCCCACACACCATTACACCACCAGCAGCCTGAACCGTTGATACAAGGCAGGATGGATCCATGCTTTTATGTTGTTGACATCAAATCCTGACCCTACCATCTGAATGTCGCAGCAGAAATCGAGACTCTTCAGACCAGGTAATGTCTTTCCAATCTTCTATTGTCCATCTTTGGTGAGCCTGTGTGAATTGAAGCCTCAGTTTCCTGTTCTTAGCTGACAGGAGTGGCACCCGGTATGGTCTTCAGCTGCTGTAGCCCATCCGGCTCAAGGTTGGATGTGTTGTGTGTTCAGAGATGCTCTTCTGCATACCTCGGTTGTTACGGGTTATTTGAGTTACTGTTGCCTTTTTATCAGCTCAAACCAGTCTGGCCATTCTCCTCTGACCTCTGGCATCAATCAGCAAGGCATTTGCATCCAACAAAACTGCCGCTCACTGGATATTTTCCCTTTTTCAGACTATTCTCTGTAAACCTTAGAGATGGTTGTGCGTGAAAATCCCAGTCGATCAGAAGTTTCTGAAATACTCAGACCAGCCCGTCTGGCACCAACAACCATGCCATGTACAAAGTCACTTAAATCCCCTTTCTTCCCTATTCTGATGCCTGGTTTGAACTGCAGCAGATCGTCTTGACCATGTCTACATGACTAAATTCACTGAGTTGCTGCCATGTAATTGGCTGATTAGAAATTGGCATTAACAAGCAGTTGGACAGGTGTACCTAATAAAGTGGTCAGTGAATGTATGTGCCATTTACTGTAGGCTCTATTTTCTGCATTATATAATACATGCTCTTTTTTAGACACCACAAAGTGAATCACAAAATATGGGTGTAATTATTTGGTGTAAAGGGGGAACATACCTGTCAGAGACAGCAGTGGAGTGCTGGGCAAAGCTGCTGAGTCATACATTGCGTGAGCCGGGATGGCGGGCACCGCAAAACTCTTGAGTGGGTGTGTAGGTCGCACGTGTGCTGTGGGTGTAGTGAACGCTGGCTCCTCCTCAGCGGCTGAGCTGTGGAAGCTAATGTCTGTCTCTGAAAGGTCAGTGGTGCAAGATGGCTGCCCAGATGGAGGGAGCAGCTCCGCATTAGGGGTGTTCCTTACTGACTCTGTAAGTACAACAGCACATGGGTCATAAAAGGGACACTGAAAACCGAAATCATAAAAAGCCCGCTAGGAAACCTTAAAGTCAACATGAATCAGTGTTTACAACCAGTGTAGATCTTATAATTTGTGTTTTTCATGGTAAAATGGCATTGTCAAAAGTGGCCTTTCCATAGTAGACTGAAGTGATTGGAGGAGTCTGGTGAAAACCAATCAAAATAAAGGCTCATTCACACCAAGCCAATAACTATAAACACTTAAAGTCCTTCTGGATGTAAAACCAAACCAGAGTTCAGACCACAACTATACGAATATAGAGAAACATTTTTTTTTTCCTGGTAATAAACACTGACAGCCAGTTAGGGATTACATATTGAAAAACACAGCTTGTTATAAAGATTACATAAAGATAACTAGATATTAAAGTTTGAGGACAAACTTTATGGTGGCTTGAGAAAACCTGCTAGTAGGTTTTTTAGTTTGAAAAAGTATCAAGTTGGTTAAAAGAATGTTTAAGATGCCTGCAGTCAACAATGCAACCACTGTAAAGAGTGAAACAAGTCAGTCTAGCATGAATTAGCATGTTGTTAGCATGTTTCTAGCATGAATTAGTATGTTGTTAGCATTATTCTAGCATAATGTTAGCATGATTATAGTATGAATTAGCATATAACTAGCATGATTCCAGCATGATATTAGCATGATTCTAGCACGAATTAGCATATAACTAGCATGATTCTAGCATGAATTAGCATGATTCTAGCGTGAATTAGCATGATTCTAGCGTGAATTAGCATAATACTAGCATGATTCTATCATGAATTAGCATGATTCTAGCATGAATAAGCATGATTTTAGCTTGAATTAGCATGTTGTTAGCATGTTTTTAACAGGAATTAGCATATAACTAGCATGAATTAGCATGTTGTTAGCATGATTCTAGCATGAATTAGCATGATATTAGCATGATTCTAGCATGAATTAGCATGACATTAGAATGATTCTAACATTAATTAGCATGATTCTAGCATGAATAAGCATGTTGTTAGCATGATTCTAACATGAATTAGCATGCTGTTAGCATGATTTTAACATGAATTAACATGCTGTTAGCATGATTCTAACATAAATTAGCTTATTGGCATGATTCTAGTATGAATTTGCATGACTAGCATGAATTAACATGATATTAGCATGGTTCTAGCATGAATTGGCATGTTGTTAGCATGTTTCTAGCATGAATCTGCTTGTTTCTAGCATGAACTAGCATGTGCTAGCATGACTAGCATGTCATTATCATGTTTCTAGCAAGATTAGCACGTCAGTGGCATGTTAAAACTATTAGCATGGGTTAAAACAGCTAGTCACAGTCTATGGAACAGTTGCTAGGGTGCTGAAGTTGGTTGCTAGGAGTGGCTAGTAGGTTTAAAGGTCATCAGTGATTGGCTGCTGGCTAGATTGAGTTGAACGAGGCCAGACTCTAGTCTGTAGGACAGTCTGTTGCAGAGTTATGAGCTCACAAAGTTTGACCCAACGTTAAGTCAATGGGACTTTTGGGAATTTTCTGGGTTGTTTTTTGGAAAATTTAAAGGCGTATCAGTTAGAAAAGATAAAGCAAGCCGAGTCAGACCAGTTTAAAGGTTTGACGAAAGTTTAAAGTATGTAGCTTGAAAGGCTTAGGAGGACATACCCTTTAAAATTAGTCTCAGAAGACAGAAGAAGAAGAAGACGGAAGACTAATAATAAGTTTATGTAGAATATCAGAATGGTGGCTTTCTCAAGCCACCCTAATGACTACCTAGAAAACAACTGGTTATACAACGAGAAAGAAAAACAATCATAGAAGTAATGCAGACCAGGCTAGTAAACTGTAGTATATATAAGTATATAAAGTATATAATAAGAAGAATTCATTACATTTATATGTCGTTTATCTGGCCACTCAAAAGTGCTTGAAAAGTACAGTTTTGGCGACTACAATAAATAATAACTTGACTTCTAGTTGATCATTAGGAAAAGTGGCAGAAGGTGGAATTTTCAGATGAATCATCTGTTGAACTGCATCCCAATCATCACAAACACTGCAGAAGACCTATTAGAACCCTCATGAACCCAAAATTCTCTCAGAAATCAGTCAAGTTTGGTAAAGTAAAATCATGGTTTGGGTTTACATTCAGTATTGGTGCGTACGAGAGATCTGCAGAGTGGATGGCAACATCAACAGTCTGAGGTATCAAGATATTTGTGCTGCCCATTACATTACAAACCACAGAAGAAGGCAAATTCTTCAGCAGGATAGCACTTCTTCTCAGACTTCAGCCTCCACATCAAAGCAAAAGAAGGTCAAGGTGCTTCAGGACCGGCCAGCCCAATCACCAGACATAAACATTATTGAGCATGTCTAGGGTAAGATGGAGGAGGAGGCATTGAAGATGAATCCAAAGAATCTTGATAACCTCTGGGAGTCCTGCAAGAACACTTTCTTTGCCATTCCAGATGACTTTATTAATAAGTGATTTCAGTCATTGCAGTGATGTATGGATGCAGTCCTCCAAGCTCATGGGAGTCATACATAATATTAATCCTTTTCCACTGCACCCACCATATGCACTTTATATTCTATACTGTACATCATTTCTGTTAAGTGACAAGACTTGTCTAAGCAAAGTCATACCTTACTGTCCTAATTAAATAATTAAAAATTAAGACATGATTTTATTTTGGTAAAATAAGTGTAATCTAGAGGCCTTTCAGCCACTTCTGATACCAAATGATCAACTAGAGGTCAAGTTGTTATTTGTTGTTCCTAAAACTTGAATAGGCAACAAGACTATTGTCAGGTAGTGTATGTGACTATTCCGGATGCGTACATTGCAAAAGCGATTCTAAAACGATATATCGCGGAGCCGTAACAAAAATGAATCCACAAAGACCTCAAGTTCTTTAGTTATTTTTTTTGGTTTAATGTTCTCATGGAGAGACAAAAGGAATAAATGAAGAGATATGGAAAGTTTCACTGAAATCCCACAGTCACCAACCAATTTCACCTTTATGTTGACAGGAAAACAAGAGCATTTCCCAGGACTCTAAACGAACACATTTGTGTCCAGGTTTGATGGAGGTCTTGCGCTCTCACCTGTGGACTCTGCCCTGTCTAGATGAGAGATGGGGGTGGCGATGGAGCGCGTGCTGCTCTGGTGGTGGAGATAGCTGCGTGTCGGCGAGGCCAGGCTGCCCAAGTGATAATGATGGTGATGGTTATCGAGGGAATGGATGGGGTGAGCACTAATCACAGCTGTGAATGGACACAAATAATAGAGCGCCATGGTTTAGACCTCGCACACAAAAGCTATGGGATTATGGCGAGCAGCATGGTGCATCTAGAACATCTGCTCATGCAAAACAAAGAACAACACAGATTGAAAGACACCATATATGTTGATAGGGTAAAGAATTTGTGTGAAACAAGAAACATACTCTAGACAAGTGTCAGTGCTCTGGTGCCAAGAAACCTCAGTACTTACTCTTGTGTGCTGTTGGGGATGTTTTCATCCACTTTGGGTGATTTTGAGCCTTAATTGGACCACAAGTTTCACTATGTTTCAGCAAATGGACTGATTTTTTGGTGACAAATCTTATTTTGACACATATTTTGTGAAAATGCTTTGAAGTTTTTCAGAAATTCAACAATACACTTGCGTTCAAAAATTCACTAACGTTTCATTATGTTCCTGGATGTGTTTGCCCCATTGACTGTTATACTGTTATAATCGAAGTCAATTGGGCAAAATTAGCCACTAACATAATTAAAGGGTCGCCTATTTAAACAATACACAAGGGTTAACATGGTGGACAGTAATTATTTATTTATTTTATTAGTATACATAATAAGTATATTTTTTATATTAAAAAACTTCTACATTCCAAAACAAATATTGTACTTTTTACTTCACTACATTTCGAGTACGTCACGAGTAAAAAGTTATTTTAAAGTAGATTAATTGGAGTGGAGAGATGAGAAAGTGGCTTTTGATTTGTAAACAAACTGAGTTTTATCAGTTAACCTTTTTAATTTGTTACCAAATTGCACTGAACAATTAATTTGTCAATTGAACTGACATTTGTTCACAAGTCATCAACTCAAATTGATTCAAATGATCCATTTAGAGTAAGTCTACAATTAACAACACACTGATTCAAACAATCTATTCAGTCTATGGTAAATGACTTACTAAAGGCCGATTTGTACTTCAGCGTCGAGTGATCGCCGTGACCCATGGCATCTGCCTTGCTCATAGCTGTGCTTTTATACTTCTGTGTGCTGTTTGTGTTGCTCTGCAATAACACTTCCGAAGAGGTTTTTATGTTCCTAGGTTTTTATGTTCCTTTCTTAAAGTTTCTTCGCTGGTGTTTTTTTTTTTTCTAAATATACATTAATATACAAGTAGCTAAAACTCACTCATTCAGAGGCGGGAACTGGCGGACGACCAACAACATTAATCATAAGGTAAACACAAAACAAAAGTTTCTATCTAGAGCTGCTTCACGGGACTCGACACATGTAGACACACTCTATCTGGCGTGTGGTTCTAAGCACCGCCCACACTCGACCAATCACAGAGCTTGCAATATGCGTTGTTACGACATGTAGTTACATTCTTTATGAGGTGCGCGTCAGCATATGCGTGCCCTTGACACAGAAGTATAAATCAGCCTTAATTCAAATGACTCATTCAAAGTAAGTCTCTGGTAAACGATTCACTGATTCAAATGATCAGTTCAGAGTTGGTCTCCAGTAAACGATTCACTGGTTTTACAAACTGGGGTTCAGCATGTGAATGTAGTTTCACATTTTCACTTGAATTTAAAAATCAAGTACTTCTGTACTTTGACTAAAGTAATATTGAAAAGGAGGACTTTATACTTCGACTAGAGTAATGTTTTATTAGGGTATCTGTACTTTTACTCAGGTGCCTGATTTGTGTACTTTTTCCACCACTAGTACTCAAGGGGGTTATAGTACATGTTATTATTTAGATGTATAACTATAAATGTGTGACATTTTCTGTTTTCATTCCTGTACTTGGGTAGAGTATGCTTTTGGACTACATCTACAATAATGGACTCATGGAACCCATTTTGAGGTTACTCTAAAGAACATTAAATGATTAACATCCCAACCTAGGGGTGGACAAACACAGTTCTGCAGAGTTTTGATCCAACCGCAATCAAATTTCACGTATCTGTAACTGAAGTAATATTAAAAATGACTACTTTATACTTCGACTAGAGTAATATTTTATTAGGATATCTGTACTTATTCCACCACTAGAACTCAAGGGGGTGATAGTACATGTTATTATGCAGATGTATAACTATAAATGTGTGACTAGGTTAGAGTCATTTGCATTCCTGTACTTGGGTAGAGTATGTTTTTTGGACTACATCTACAAAAATGGAACCTGTTTTGAGGACATGATGTTATTCTAAAGAACATTAAATGATTAACATCCCAATATAGGAGTGGACAAACACAGTTCTGCAAAGTTTTGATCCAACCGCAATCAGACTTCACTTATCTGTAGCTTTTAGTAATCCCTAAATGCCCTGTGAAGTGATTTGAAATGTGTATTTTGGTTCGATGTGTGACATAATTTCAACTGAAACCTATAGTAGCTCCTCCCCTTTGTTAAAAACAGCCAATAAAATCTTATTTTTATGACAGCTTTACCAATGAATGGGTGAGTCTAAGCGCATCAAATAAAAAGCAAATGCAAAGCATCTTGAAGGGGGCGGGACATGTCAGATACTAAAGAGCATTTGATTGGTAAGATTTGATGAAACTGAAGTATAAGGTGATCAAAAATCTAATTGATTCATTTAGGTGGAAGAGACAAACCATACGATTTGGATGTTTATATCTTGTAAATGCAAATGTTGTCACTGTTTTGAAGCTCACTACCTTATAGACATCTTTAAGACTAACATAATAATACTAACATCTAAAATAATATATTTTGATTTCATGGGGACTTTAAACTCTAACTAGCATGTTCAGGTGTGTTGGATGAGGGTTGGAGTAAAACTCTACAGTACTGTAGTTCTCCAGGACCAAAGTTGGCCAACCATGTCCTACAGAAAAGGCCAAATTAAGGGTGTCTGGTCTCAGGATCACACACTTACGCTGAGGGGGTTGTGCATCAAAGGGCATCATCATTTTAGGTCTCATCCCCCGACGGCCTGCCAGTGTAGACATGCTGTCCTCTGATTCATGGCCTGCAAATCAGACAGCGACCACCAATCAGACTCTGACAGGCTTACCCACCCAACAGGCTCCCAATATAAGATTTCCCAATGTCAGTTGCCAAGAACTGCAGTAGGATTCTACTGTGTGTCCACTAGAGGGCAGTGTAAACGCACACATCAGAGCTGTAGCAGAGGGCAGCAGCAGATGGATATTCACCATTCATGCCACGAAAACAAAGGAAACAAGGCTGCACATCTTTCCATTTAAGCAAGAAACATGCCAATCACAAACAATAGTAAACATGACTTGGAAGCATTCTTCAGAAGCAGCAGCTGGAATGATGTTATGGATGATGTAGTAGGTGAAGATAGTTTAAAGACCCCATGAATTGGCTACACATTTCTAGTGTTGAGGGTGGTGATCTTACTAAAGCCCAATGATGGGGTTAGGCATATCAAAAGATCCTTTGTTAAACAGCCTTAAGTTTACATCATAGTACATCAAAACAATAATTTGTCACATGCTTTGCTATAGAAAGTAAAGGGCCTGGTTTGTCAAACTACTTTATTTATTTCATGGGGTCTTTAAATCAGCGTTCTTACCACGGTAGGAGTTGCGTCTCTGGAGCATAGGATCCATGGAGCCGTCCACCGGTGTGATGTCTTGGGAGGTCCTGGGGATCGGTGTGTCGGTCATGACCGGATTGGGTTCGGGTGATTTGTCTATGGGTTTTAGCTCCAAACGTTCATGGTGAATCCAGAGGTCTGGTGGTTTGAGATCTTTGGAGTTGCCCTTATACTTGTGGGATCCATTGGCGGACTTGCAGGCGGCCCTTTTCCTGGAAATCATATCAAATGGTTTGAGGGAAGCTCGTGGCTAACACATTTATGCCAGGACTGAGGACTAGGACTGTTCGTCAACGTGGAACACTGTGAGGAGCTTACTTTTTCTGTTGTGTTGCGGTACGACGTGTACACAGGAAGGCAGCAACCACCACCATGATGATGGTAAACGCACCCACGGATAAAATGATGACAATAACCAGGATGTGGTTATCACCAGTGCCAGACATGTCTGGTTTCCCTGAAACATGGAAAATCTATGGTCATATTGTTTATATGGGGGAAGTGTCAAACTTTGAATGTTGGTCTTTCCAATTTTTGCATGAAAGTTCTGAATGTCAAAACATTCGGATAAAAATAGAAGGCGTTGGTTGAGTGCTGCTATGTGGCTACGATATGCTATTGCAAAGTTTTTTTTTTTTCAAGGTCGTAATATGTAGCTGAAGCATGGCAACAGTGTCAAATTAGGGCAATTGTGCTAAATGATTGCAAGACACTGCTAAGTGTTTACTATGTTGGTATGAAGGTGTTGCTAGTTTAATGTAATGGTTGTTGGGGGCAAGTGGGTGGTTGTCAGACACTGAAAAACTGTTGCTTCATTCATAGGGGTAGTGTAGGGTACATTCACAGGTAGTGTGCTGCTATGATAAAGGTGTTGCTTGATATGGTACTTATTTCCAGGGGCTACTGAGAATTTGTTTTGCAACATTTGTTTGGTGAATGGTAGGACTAAGATGGACTCTGTGTTTAGAGCATTGCAAGGTGGTTATAAGACACTGCTAGAGTCTTGATCTGTTGTTGTTCAAGAGTTGATAGTTGTGGGTGGTTGAGATATGGGGTGGATCATATATAACTACTGAGATGTTGCAAGGTGTTTTTTTAGTATTAATATGTTGCTGATATATTGCTTAAGTGTTGGAAGGTACTGGTTATGTGTGTTATGAAGAGATTTCTAGATTGTTATTACAGCCCAATGGTTAGACCAGGGGTCACCAAAATTGTTCCTGCAGATTTTAGCTCCAAACCTAATCAAACACACCTTAACAAGCTAATCAAGGTCTTACTAGGTGTACTTGAAACTTCCAGGAAGGTGTGTTATAGGAAGTTGGAGCTAAACTCTGCAGGGACACCGGCCACCAAGACTGAGATTGGTGACCACCTTGGTTTGATAGTCAGACTTGTAACCCGAAGGTTACAAAAATAGCATGCCATTAATTGACATATCAGGTCTCGCACCTACAAAAGCCACCTCTTGTTCATTGCGTTAAGTCTTCTAAGGTGCAAGTAATTTATTACATAAGAAAAAAGGCCTACATTGGCTTCTCCTACTGCAGCAAAACCATTTTTCTTTTTGATAATTGGCACAAGTTTATTAGAATTTGTCACAATTTTGTTCTCTTCAACTGAATGGAGAGTAGCAGTGCTTATATTTTATGTGATATTCCAGTTCTGTGCATAAATTTAATTCATGTCTTTGGATAGAAAGATAGCTACTTTCGGTAGGGACTTCTGGACAGTTTTTATGGCACTGGCAAGTTGTTGCTAGGTGTTTGAGACACTAGAAGGTCACTGGCTGTTATAAAATCGCTATGTAATATGAAGAACAGTACTATGGTGTGTTTTTGGTTGTTTTTTTATACATAGCAAGATATTTCCAGGGTGTATTAAAAAAGAAAAATAATAAGAAAAAAACAGTAATTACCAGCTGATCCAAAGCCTTGCTCTGGTGCAGAAGGTCTTCCTTGTTTCACAGATATGCCTGGAGCTACGAGAGGTCAGATAAAAATAATTGGAAAGTGGCACATTGGAATCTCCAACTCTCAAGTAAAGTTTACACCTATTAGATAAATAACAAGCAATTTACACATATAAACCAGCAGCTGTCCTTCAGAGAAAAGCGTGACACTCGTCACTGTTAGTAGTATGAGGTTTAGCCACATGTGCGTCTTGCTGATAAACTCTAAGTAAATGGCAGTCAGGCAAACAAATAAGATGTTTTCCTGCCTATGCACCAGCTGCATTGTATCGTGACTGCTGATGAATTTCAGCATGCAGGGAAAACAAGCTGCTCACTTTAATTTGAGGACATTAGTGGAATAAGAGAAGAGAGAGCAATTACCTTGGTCATTAGCCATTTTGTCAGAGGATTCAGCTAGCAGGACAAAGCAGAAGGAGAGGAGACAGGTTAGAGGGAGAGAGGCGTGCAGTCGGAGCTAAGCAGGAGCCGGTGTGAAAGATCAGCGAGGTCAGGGTAAACGCAAAAGGGTTAAGCTTCAGATCAACTTTCAAAGTAGCGTATGTGTACATGTTCACCACAAATCAATTCTAACCATGATTAAAAGAACAGCATAAATACAAACACAATGGCATGGCAATTTGTGGCTATTTTACATCAATGGCTAATCCATATGAATTCACATCATCTCATTGACTTGGGTAAGATCTGCTCACGTCCCAGAGAGATTTATATTTAGATCCTTACCTTCTACGAATTGCACATTTTTATAAGAATTCATATGAGTTAGCCACTACATTGAGTTTTCATGTCAGATCAGGTGAATTCCCTTGCTGAAACTCTGGTCTTGGTCAGGTATGGGTAATTTCGTCCTGGAGGGCCACTGTCCTGCAGAGTTTTGCTCCAACAGTACTCAAACACACCAGAACAAGCTAATCAGTATCTTGAAGATCACTAGAAAGCTACAGACAGGTGTCTTTGATTAGAGTCGGAGCTAAACTGTGCAGGACAGTGGCCCTCCATGACTGAAGTTGTCCATCCCTGGTCTAGGTCAGGGGTGTCAAACTAAGTTCCCTTGAGATGTCCGCTTCAAACATGGGACCCATCCCCTTAGTTCTTGAAGTAGTAAGTGGTATTGAGGGTCAGCTCCTAAATGTGATGGGTTAGCCCAAGGGTCACCAACCCTGTTCTTTGAAAGCTACCTTACTGCAGAATTTAGTTCCAACCCTGTTCAAACACACCTGAATCAATTAACTAGGATCTGAAGTAGCACTTGATAATAAAGACAGGTGTGTTTGGTCAGAGTTTCAACTGAAATTTGCAGCAAGGTAGCTCTCTGGGAACAGAATTAGTGACCCCTGGGTTAGCCTATTTCCCATGACTAGGTCAATGACCCAGGCTTTAGTTCCAACCCTACTCCAACACACTTACCTGTAGGTTTTAAACAAGTCTGAAGGACTTGATTACTTTGTTCAAGTGTGTTTGATTAGGGTTGGAACTAAACTGCAAAGCTGCGGCCGTGCAGGAACTGAGTTGACACACCTGCTCTAAATGATTAAGGTTAAAGGCCTGGAATACTTCAAATTAAGTCAAAGAACAAGTTAAAATGACTATATTTTGATGTAAAGTTCACTTTGAGTTAGTTTTGGCAGTTCAAAATAGCTCACCAAATCAAACATTTAGGGAATTTTGTTTAGGCTCCCAAACACTTTTGATCTATCAGGTCCATAACAGCTATATAATTAGTGAGAGTGTTCTGGAACCTGTCAGATCGAAATTTTAAAGACTCAGAGGGGGTCACACACCAGATAAGAAGCACCACCGTGTAATAAAGATCTAAATGTTCCATTCGATGTCTGCATGTAGGCATGGGACAATAACCCGTTTACCTCAGTTTGGAAAGTCACAGTTTTAAAATCGCTAAAGGTTTCTGCCATACCATTCCCGCTGTGTATATATATATATATATATATATATTACATGTTGTCAAAGATTAATTTTATAATTTATTTAGGGCAACAGTATATCCAGCCGACCATCTAAATCAAAAGCTACTGGTCAGCCCATGATTCAGCAAACTTCTGAAAAATAAATGGTTTATGGACCTGAATAGTGCAGTGGTTTACTTATATCCAACAATAAGTTGTCATTTTTTATCCAGACATTTAAGAAGATCTTTTTTTTGTGATAGTTATCACAATACTGTGAAACTGTGACAGTTTTATCCAAGGTTATCATACCATCAGAATCTTATAAATCAAAAAGCAGTGTGAATACAGCATGTGGTGTGCTGCGGTGGTGCTTCTCGACTGGAGAAGGCATGATAGATGTGTATGTAGCTGTACTTCTTTCTGTCCTCAAACAAAGAATAAAAAAGACCTTCATTTGGAGTCTACCGGGTCTATAAGTCAGATAAGATAAGCCTGCTGGTTATAACAGCACCTCATCATATAAGTTAGATTCATAAACCTACATAAGCTGGTCTTTTTAGCAGGCAGCAGTTCTAATTCATGAATCAGCTCGTTTACCTTTGGGAGTGCGGAACTGGACCGCTTCCGACATGGGACCCATGCCCTTCGAGTTCCGGGCCTGGATCTTGAAGTAGTAGGTGGTATCGAGGGTCAGCTCCTGAATTTGATGGGTTAGCCTATTTCCCACGACTGGCTCAATGACCCAGTCATGAACCTCCGCCTTCACATCAGTGCTGTAATAAATGATGTAACCTGGAAAAGACAGAGCAGGGTGTTGAGGAGTAAAAATAGGGCACAACATGTGTTAATTCCCATATTTGGTACTATTTTTTAAGTCACCTGTAATTTTGCCATTGGCTTCTGATGGCGGCTGCCAGTTGACGATGATGGTTCTCGGTCGTCCCTCTTTGCTCACTACAGTCACATCTTTCGGCGGAGAACTTGGGACTAGAGTGAAAGAAGATCGTTACACTGATTCTTTTTGTTCTTGAATCTGATTGGCTGAAAACTAGATATTCTGGCAATAACAGTACTGCTCAACCACTTCACTGTGGATATCATAGTTTAAAGTTTTTATTTAGTTTCTTTATTTTTTTCTTAATTAAACTCATTAATCTTAAAGACGTTTAATCCAATCCAATATCACATTAATATCATGCAATATGATGTGTATAATTACTTATAGCTGAATCACCACAAGTTGGCCCAATCCCAATTCTACCCCTTAGCCCTTCCTCTTACCCCTACCCCTTGTTTTGCGCATTCACGCCAAGGGGTAGGGGTGTCCCAATTCTCTTTAGCTTGAAGACGTAGGGCTAAGGGGAAGGGGTGAATACCCCTTCGAACGAAGATTTTTCAGGACCACATTCGAAACCTAGGGGTAAGAAAATTTCCCAGAATACACCACCCACAGCGGCAGTCTTGCTGAACCCGGAAGTAAGGAGAGCCACAAATTAGTATTGTTTGTCATTATTACGACAAACAAACAAGTTTTAATATATTCATAATCGCATTCATGTTTTACCGTCATGCTTTAAAAAAACCCAGCAAAAAAACCCCGCTAAATTTTACGATCTAAAATCCATAATCATAACTCCTGTACAGCAGTCTCACAACATTCTGACACTCGAATACCCTGTCAGAAAAGTCTAGTGGCTGAGAATGGGCTTTTTACAGTGTCTGCTCTAATGTTAATGTTGTTTTCGTGTGTTTACATATATGAATACGGCCACTGTGTAAATGCACAGTACAGTTACGATCTTATTGCCAAATTATATCGTTATGATAACATAATCTATGCCTTCAGTGATTTCCTGAAGATAAATACTAAAAAAATAACACAACTGAAATAACTACACCAGTCGCGATCGTCTGATCTCATATGAAGCAAGAGATTGCGATGACATATAATGACGTGTGCAGGTGCTGTAGTGCTGTCTCAATTCTTAGAGGTAAATTTTCAAGCACCTTCCCTTAACCCTCGTTTGTAAGGGCCAAGGGGAAGAGGTAGGGGTACAAAAATAGAATTGGGATTGGGCCGTTGACTCACATGATACTGCTTTATTTTTAAAGCAGAACTTTCCTTGATAATGGAATCAAAGTTCTACACTGCAAAAAATGCTTTTCTTACTTAGATTTTTTTATCTTGATTCTAGTCCAAATATTTAAAAATTATTAAATCAAGAAGCATTTTCTAGACAAGCAAAACATGTTGTCTTGTTTTAAGAAATAATATGCCAAAATGAAGTGAGTTTTTCCTTAAAACAAGCAAAATAATCTGCCAATTGGGTAAGCAAAATTATCTTATGTCGAAGGAGAAAAACAAGATTATTTTGCTTACCCCATTGGCAGATTATTTTGCTTGTTTTAAGGAAAAACTCACTTAATATTGGCATATTATTTCTGAAAACAAGACAATATGTTTTGCTTACCTAGAAAATGCTTCTTGATATAAGAATTTTTAGATATTGGGACAAGAAACAAGACAAAAAATCTAAGAAAAGCATTTTTTGCAGTGTACAAGACTGAAAAAAAGTAGGTATCTAAAAAAAAATGGACCTATTTTGGCATTTTCCCTTTTCATGCCGACATTCAAAAACATTCAGTGAAGCACAGAAACATCTCAACATCAGGACCTATGGCTTAATTCTGTCTAACCTAGAAAACTTACTTGTCTCAAAAGTTGTTCCGTGTGCAGTCATGCTCCAGGTACTGGTCCTCCGACCCTTGGTCACCATAACCGAAAACTCGTACAAGGTATTGGGCTTTAGACCCGTCACTGTGTGAGTTAGCGTGGTGGTATTAGCCACCTAAAATGAATAAGTCATATTAGTGGTATAATAACACTCATCTTTCCACGTCCAGATTCTGTTAGCCATACCTTAAACTTTGTGTTTGCGGGTATGTTGGTTTTCCAGCGCACTGTATAGTAGCGTGCGTCCGTGATCTTCTGGTTCTTGGGCAGCGAGTTGTCTGCCCAGGATACTTTGATGGTGTCATGGCTCAGGACGGACGCCTGAACGCCCACAGGAGGCAGCATGGGTATAGGGTCTGGTACTGGAGTGTATGGAGCATGGAAAAGTTCGTACAAATCAACGTCAGGGTCTATGGGGTCTGCAAGCAATTTACACAATGTTCCATGGCGAAAAGAAAAAGGTGAACGAAAAAAGGTAAGCGCGATTACACATAAAGGGAAGGGAGACACGTAATGAAAGTGGAGAATGGGTTAATAGGTTAAAATGGGAGGGGGGGGGGGGGAGTATGGAGGCGGGATTGGGAAAGGAGAAAGAGAGAAAATATTGGATTAGAACAGAGTCAAAACACCATCCAGAACTATAGAAAACTACATCTACAATGAGTCAAGGAACTACACCAACACAGGTTTCGCTACTAGCTACATTACAGAGGAAACAATAATACAGGAAATAGGATTTCAAACCCCTAAGAGTTAAGGTGGAACTGCATGGGAATTGTTAAAAATTTAAAATTATACACTGTAGGAAAATTCAAGCAGCGTCAACTTGTTATTTAGTAATTAGTTCACACATTTAATTTTACTCATTAAACATATTACTTGAATTGTTCTTTTTTTAGTTGCTCTAAACTTAAAGTAACACAATTTGTTTTGTAAATAGTCAAATTTTACTATTTTTTTTTTATTATTCAGGCGATCCCAGTGTGTGGTGGGAGCACTTTTATATTACCTTAGCATAGATCATTGAATCTGATTAGACCATTAGCATAGAAAATAGCAGTTTTTAATTTTCCATCAGTCTTAGTACACAATGTAACTACAGAAGAGTCAAGCTTTATACAAAAAAAAAGAAGAAAATAAAAAAAAAATTTTGACTGACATGCTAATGGTCTAATCCGATTCAATGAGCTTTGTTAAGCTAAGCTTAAGCTAAGAACAAAAGTGTTCCTGCTAGACCCGGAGATTGGCAGAATGTAAAAAATGGTAAATGTACGAGTAATAAAATGCCAAAACTCAACTTTTTTTACTATAGGAGAGTTGTTAAATGAGCCTATTAAAAAGAAAAGAAATAAAATAAAAATGGAGTGTTCCTTTAACTTTAACTATAATATCAACTAGAATAGGTTTATTAGTCAAGTCAACATAAAAACAATCATGTAACATTTGTAATGTTCACTCAAAAGACTCTTTTTTGAGCGAGATGCTAATGGTCTAATCCGATTCAATTAATTATGCTAAGCTAAAAGTGCTCCCGCTACATCCAGAGATCAGCTGAATGGGTAAAACGGCAAATGTATGAATAACAAAATGGTAAAAGTCAACTTTTTAACCATAGGAGTATTGTAAAATGCGCCTACGTAAAAAAAAACATAGTGTTCCTTTAACTTTAACTATAATATCGGCTAGATTTGGTTTATTAGTCCAGTCAACATAAAAGCAATCATGTAATGTTTGTGATGCTCCCTCAAAAGACTCTTTTTATTTTTTTGAGTGAGATGCTAAAAGTCTAATCTGATTAAATGAATTATGCTGAGCTAAAAGTGCTCCTGCTAAACCCGAAGGTCAGTAGAGTGTATAAAATGGTAAAACTCTTAACTAGTGTTCCTTTAACTTCAATTGCAATATTGGCTAGATTGGGTTTATTAGTGAAGCCAACATGAAAACAATCATGTAATGTTTGTAATGCTTCCTCAAAAAACTTTTTTTGCGTGAGATGCTAATGGTCTAATCCGATTCAATTAATTATGCTAAGCTAAGCTAAAAGTCCTCGTAATAGACCCAGAAATCAGCAGAATGGATAAAATGCTAAATGTAGGAATAACAAAATGGTAAAACTCAACTTTTTAACTACAGAAGAATTGTAAAATGAGCCTATTTTCAAAATAAAAGTGTAACGTTCCTTTAACCCCAACAATAATATCGGCCAGATTAGGTTTATTAGTCCAGTCAATATCAAACAATCACGTAAGGTTTTTAAAAGTATATTTTTACAGACTTATTTCTTACCTACTGTAAGCCAAGCACTGATATTAGCTCAATCTAGATATTTTACCTCTTTTTAGCCATTTTACAGTGTAATTAAACTTAATACTCCTCACATTTTTTTTAGGTTAACTGAATTATCAGTATCACTTCAAGGCCATAAGCATTCAGCTACAGAAAAATCAGTTTAGATCTGTTAATGCTGCACAAATATGCTTACAGCAACAACAACAAAAAAGCTTTTCATTTTTCTTTCCCGTCTATTCAAGGGTAACATTCAATGACCCTGTCTGAGTCGAGGCGTAAGAGATAGATTTTTTTCTTTTTATAATTTTGGATAATTCTCCTCCTTTAAATCAAGCGAAATCTTTCAAATAATTTCAGTGTACGGCGCAGCTCAGGATTGCTCATATGATAGTGTCAAATACCAATGTCTCAGAAGCCTGATCCATTCATATATTTAAAGCTGTTTGCCTGCCTTAAATCAGCCGTTTTTCTAAACGCTTCCTCCAAAGAATATCAATTCTCAGAGGTAAATTGTGTAAAAATGAGAAAACATTCTTTCAGGCTTGAGCATTAAAACTGTTTTCATATGGCAAAGGGGAGAAAAACAGGTTATTTTCCACATAAATGAAGCAGTGCTCTTTCGTACAACCCCACAGTGAGCACTATGTGAGCTTGAGCTTGTTTTCTAGAAAATGTAAATGGATTTGGTGTACAACTAGTCTGCAATGCCCCCAAAAAACAAGACATATAAACTACAAAGTACTCGTTAGCATACAGCATGCTCATCATTTCCTTTAGTACAGGCAAAACTGGTACATTTACCTGCTATTGCACATTAAAATGATACAGTGTCTTATGGTAGAAGAGATGTTTATGTATGAAGGAACGGGGAAGCGAGGAGATAAACTCTGCTGGAGGTCTTCAAAACCCCCTGCAGCAGCTTTTCCTTCAGTTCAGGTAAGGGTGAACTGGGAGGAATAAGAAATGCCATGTTCTATAATGCATGCTGGGAGGTAAATAAGAACTCTTGATCAAGACAGGGTGAGAAATCATCCAGAAAAGTGTCCAGCTTCTGTTTTTGCAATGTGAATCATGTTCTTGACATTAATGTAATGTTTTGCTCATGTTACAGACTTTAATTTGCGTAAAAACAATAGTTGATTTAATGAATAGAAAAACAACAATATTATTAAAACAAAAAGAAAAAAAATCATGATTTTATTTTACATTGTACTTATGTATTCTACTGTGTATATTTATATATGTATGTATGTATGTATGTATGTATGTATGTATGTATGTATGTATGTATGTATGTATGTATATGTATGTGTATATATATATATATACATACACAGTTGAAGTCAGAATTATTAGCCCCCCCTGAATTATTTGCCCCCTGTATATATTTTACCTCAATTTCTGTTTAACGGCGAAAAGATTTTTTTCAACACATTTCTGAACATAATACTTTTAATACCTTACCTCTAATAACTGATTTGTTTTATCTTTGCCATGATGACAGTAAACTATATTTTATATAAAATATAAAGTGAAAACTGATATTGTGAAATATAATTCATTCCTGTGATGCAAAGATGAATTTTTATCATCATTACTGAAGTTTTCATTTTCACGTATCCTTCAGGAATCAGTATGTGTGATTTTTTGGCATTCAATTTTGGTTCGGATTGTTACAAAAATCCCTAAAATGATTCTTACAATTACCAGTGCTGATAAAATCCTGATTTTCTTCCTAGTATCATGAAAACTGTGATACATTTTACTTTTGGAATTCTTTGATGATAAAGTTTAAAATAATGGCTTTCATTTTGTTTTACATTATAAATACAGTTAAAATATAAATTCTATTAAATTTCTAAATTATATTAACTTCTAATGTCATTATTATTAACCCCATAATAAATTATTATTATTTTTGATTGGCTACAGAACAAATCAATCTTGTCCAATGACTTGCCTCATTGACCTAAATTGCCCAGTTAATTAACCTAGTTAAGACTTTTAATTGGACTTTAAGCTGAACGCCAGTATCTGTCAAAATAACAAGTAAAATATTATCTACTATCATCATGGCAAACACAAAATAAATAAGTTATTAGAAATTAGTTATTAATAGTATTACAGAAAAAAACATTGTCTTTATTAAATATCACTTTTTTTAGGGGTACAATTTGACAAGAGAGAAACGCAGAAGTACAGGTTTAACGTCCAAAAAATAAAATAAATAAATAAATAAATATATATATATATATATTTTAAGTTTAATAATATTGTTTTGTTTTCATTAAGTAACTACGAATATGCGCACTGCAAAATAAAACAATTTGTATTTAAAAATAGTATAATCAAAAATAATTTTGAATGAAATGTTATAATAGCAATATTTCTTATTGTTTTTATTTTGTTATTCATTAATTCTTTCATTTTCTTCTTGTTATTATTATTCATATAAATTTCTTTTGTCATTTTATTGTATTATTCGTTCCTTTATTATCATTATATTATTATTCATTCATTTTCTTTTCGGCTTAGTCTCTTTAATAAAGGGTTCATTCCACAGCAGAATGAACCGCCAACTTATCCAGCATATGTTTTACGCAGCGGATGCCCTTCCAGCTGCAACCCACCACTGCAAAACATCCATTTACTTTCATTAACACATATAAACTACAGACAATTTAGCGTACCCAATTCACCTATAGCGCATATCATTGGACTGTGGGGGAAACCGGAGCACCCGGAGAAAACGTGAAAACAACACAGGGAGAACATGCAAACTCCCTACAGAAATGCCAACTGACTGTATTATTATTATTATTATTAATTATTTATTCATTCATTTTCTTTTCCGCTTAGTCCCTTTATTAAAGGGACGCCACTGCGGAATGAACCGCCAACTTATCCAGCATATGTTTTAAGCAGCAGATGCCCTTTCAGCTGCAACCCATCACTGGGAAACACCCATACACTTCCATTCACACACATACACTATGGACAATTTTTAGTGTACGCAATTCATCTATAACGCATGTCTTTGGACTTGTGGGGGAAACCGGAGCTCCTGGAGGAAACCCACGCCAACACAGGGAGAACATGCAAACTCCACACAGAAATGCCAACTGACCCAGCTGAGACTCGAACCAGCGACCTTCTTGCTGTGAGGCGATTGTGCTACCCACTGCGCCACCGTGCTGCCCATTATTGTTATTATTATTATTATTATTATAAACGACTAGAAATGTATAAATAATCCTAATCAAATTGTATACAGTCCTACCTTAATGGAAGATGGTTTCCGCCATTAAAAACAATTGCAATTCTAACATAAACATATAAAACAAGCCAGCACTTAAACCTAATGGTTGTAGCTGCTCGAGGAAGATTATTACTTGAAGACGAGGAAACATTCATCACTGCAGCGGACGGCTATTTCACCATCAACAACAAAGCAATCACCAATGTTTTAAAGCGCTAATTACAATCTTTGACCAGTGCTGCTCAGCCATGTCATGTCAACATTTCTCTTCAACTCTGGAGAGACTCATTTCCTGTAATTCTCCGTACATGTTAAGATGTTCCTGTACGTGGGATAAGAGCATTGTTTAATCACGGCTCTGCATCTCCATCATGCGCAGCGCTATTAAGCAGCACTTCAGTTGGGATGTGCTTTATCTGCATCTCATAATCAGCACAAATCCTCTGGTTGCTAGGAAGCAGAAGCACTGGAGAACTCTTAAGATGGACTCTAATGACAAGAACAAACACTCAACCTATATGTATAGTCGTAGTGTCAATATAGCTACGTTGATATGAACCATCGTGATTGGTAATCTGGCTAATAACCCAGTTATTAAAGGCATAGTTCACTCAAAAATGAAAATGTACTTACTATTTAGTTAACTTCAAGTAGTTACCACATTGTATTGAGTTTCTTCTGATAAACACAAAAGAAGTTATTTTGAAAAATGTTGGAAACCTGTAACCATTGACTTCCATAGTAGATAAGTATTGTTCACACACTTTGGCCTCACAAAATGTTACTAATCATCAGTAATACAAAACACAACCACTAAGCACAAACACAAAGGTTCCTACACCATAGATTTCCAACGCACAACCCTGGCGATAAAACCAGAAACATATTCACAGTCACAGAATAACATATAAACTACTTCATGGTCATTTGCAATAACAGTAGCCGACTGTATAAAAGATTTCTTACAAATGTTAGTTTTTGCTGTTGTACTCTGTATCGTCTACCAGAAGGAAGCTTTTCAAATTCATAATGAAGAGGATGAGTGGAGTCCTAAACTATATGCGAGGCTTTCCGTCTAGTCTGCTTTGTATACAGTTCCACAAGCTGCTTCTGGGGTCCAGTATGATCTTACTAGCTGTGTCAACAATCTTTGCAAGTTTTTTCTTGCTTCTAGCCTTAAGATTTCCACACCAGCAAGAAGTATTATAGGTAATAATACTTTCAAGCAGACTGGTATAGACCTTCTTCAGAATACCCTTACTAAGATTAAAACTATTTAATTTCTCTGTGAGTCTCTGTGTTGCCTTCCTATAGATGTAGTCTGTATGTTCACCAAACTTTAAAGTACTATCTAAAATAATGCCTAAGTGCCTAAAACTGTTTACAGTCTCAAAGTGTACTGACCCTCAATAATAACTGGGTGACATTTAGGCTGCCTTTCTCAACTAATAATTAGTTCCTTGGTTTTCAAAGCATTTAGTGACAAAGCACTCTCCTCGCACCATGTCATGATGTTCTATGTCAGGGCTATTCAATTGGCGGCCCGCAGGCCAAGTTTGGCCCATGGGCCGCCAATTGAATTTTTCCAGCCCTCCAAATAGTGTGACCAAGACATTAAAATTAAATTTAGTTCAGTCGAAAAGCGGCCGCTATAGTTAAGAAGTGACGTGCATCAGTTCAACACAGCACGAGTTGCAGTTAAATGCTGCGAATAGCTTGAGTCATCTGACATTAAGTGAGTGAGTGGTGCGAGCAGCCGAAAACATTTAGATACTAAAGCTTAAAGTCTTCTCAACGACGCGTTTCTGTTGCACGGAATGAAACTGCTGCAACAAAGTTATGCCACCTGTGCGCTAGTTTAAAGTTCAGACCTTATAGCTACACCAAGGCTAATATGCATGCACACTGGATTAACTATAGCAGCGGGCCATTCACATATCGCGTCTTTTACGCACGCAAGTTCGTTATTTCAAATATTAGAATATATGCCAATATGCGTGCGCAAGCGGAGCGATGCACTCGCGCCTTCCAGACACACTGAGTAGAAAACATCTCACGCCGTAGCGGTGAGAGTTGTGCAACTTTCAGTGCAATGTACACAAAAGATATGCTAGACGAATTAATACAAATTATTAAAATGATTATGTATGTTTGAACGCAGATGATAACAACCGTTCATTTAAATACTTTCCTTATATAAAGCTTAAATTTACATTAGACGTGATAACCGTGAAACCATGATTATTCTTCAGACTATATAATAGTACAACCAAAATCTATAATTGTTGCATCCATAATTGTTATGCAGTCCAAAACATAACATATGAATGCGTTTTAAAGTAGAAGAAGCCTACTTAAGCAATGCACTGCTTTTGTTGAGCTTTGAAATACAACATTTGAATGTTGGTAAAAAAGCCACATTGTACAATGCACTGATAATATGTAGTTTCAAAATACAATATATTAACATTTTAATGTGGAAAAATGCAACGTGGCGGTCTTAAAGAGCAAAAATACAACATATGGGCTCTTATATGCTGTTGTGTCATTACTCATATTGCAAGTCATATCTCTCCAGACCCTTATTTGGGATGCTTTTCATGAACTGGCCCCCATGACAAACTTATTTAAAAGCCTTGTTCTACATTATGTGCTCAAAGCAGGCTCTTTCTAGCTCCTCCTTTCCTTTGACCATAAGTCCAACGATGGCAATGTCATCAGCATACTTGAGTAAATATGCATTTCACTTATATACATAGAAAAGAGGGGGAAAAAAACAAATACTATGGAAGTCAATGGTTACAGGTTTCCATCATTTTTCAAAATATATTCTTTTAATATTTAATAGAAGAAAGAAACTCAAACAGGTTTGAAACAAGTGAGCATTGTGTAAATGACATAATTTTCAGTTTTGGGTCAACTATCCATTGAACTAAAAAGGCACATGTAAGCGTATCAGTACAAATGACTTGATATAAAATAGTTTTACATGGGTCATAATTTGAAAAATTTCAACATAATAGAAATCATCCTGTAAGTTTCAGAACTCACAACTCCCATCTTAAAGAAAAAAAAAACCCCAGCTCGGATTAAAAACCAAACTGGAAAAATGCTTCATTTTATATTTTGTCTAAGTGTAATGCCATAGTCTGAGGGGCTGTTGTTTAGGACTGAAAGATTTAATTCTGTGAAAACAACCGGCTAGATCTACATTATCCCTACTATTACATGGCTACTTACCACAAAAGCAAATAATTAGACACAAAACATTGATATGAGCCATAATAATTTAGACTACATTACTTATATAATTATTCAGCTGCAAGATGACACCAAACTTGTGACTAAACAATGCACAGGTTACTGTATACTCCATCAGCTGTTTTCGTTTTTGTCAGCTTTGCCTTTAATTAAAGAATTAATAAACTATTACAGCCTCAGAACAATGTTTTGTGTCTGATTTCGATGTTTTTTGCAAATAGCCATGTAAGAAGTGGGATAAAGTACATCCTGGATAGTTCTATTTGCAGAATAAAGTCCTTTAGTCTTATACAACATAGCCTGCTGGCCTTGGATGAATGCTTTATCCTAAACTTATTACATAGCTGTCTGTAATACTCGATTCTGACTGGTCAGTCAAGTCATTCCAAGTTATGTAATTCCTAAATAACAACCGCTAAATAACGCAGGCTCATTCGGAAACTTTAAATCAATTTGAGCGTCACTGAAAATATTCAGATCCCAATACTTACAACTAGATTCATATGTATCTGCTTGGCTGTCATAACGCTTTTTTTGACTGTTTGCCGCCATTTTGTGAATGAATAATACATATGTTAGTGTCCTTCAACTAGTTTTGTTTCTGTCAGCTTTTGCCGCCATTTTGTGAATGAATAACATGTATATTAGTGTCATTCAACAAGTTTTGTTTCTGTCAGATTTCATTTTTGACTGTTTGCCGCCATTTTCCCTGCTGAAAAAACAATATATGCAGGTAAGGTATGTTTTGATGCTGGTATGCTGGTCTTGCTGGTTTTAATGCTGGTCTTGCTGGTCTCAATGCTGGTCCTGCTGGTCTCAATGCTGGTCAGGACCAAAACTCAGGCCAGCAAGACCAGCATTGAGACCAGCACTAAAACCAGCAAGACCAGCATAGAGACCAGCAAAACCAGCATTGAAACCAGCAAAGACCAGCATTGAAACCAGCAAGACCAGTATACCAGCATCAAAACATACCTTACCAGCATATGCTGTTTTTTTCAGCAGGGTTGTGAATGTATAATACGTATATTTGTGTCATTCAACCAGTTTTGTTTGTCAGCTTTGTGTGATTGACTGTTTGCTGCCATTTTGTGAATGAATAATACATATGCTAGTGTCATTCAACCAGTTTTGTTTCTGTCAGATTGCGTTTTTGACTGTTTGCCGCCATCTTGTGAATGAATACATATGTTAGTGTCATTCAACCAGTTTTGTTTCTGTCAGATTGCGTTTTTTTGACTGTTTGCTGCCATCTTGCGACTGAATAATGCGCAGGTTGGTGCATACTCCATCAGCTGCTTTTGTTTCTGTCAGCATTGCATTTAAATTAATAAATTATTACACCTCAGAACAATGTTTTGTGTGCCATTTTTATGTTTTTTTGCCAAATAGTCATGTAATAAGCAGGATAAATTAAATCCAGGATGGTTTTCACAGAATAACAGACCAATCAGCATTGAGTATTCCAGCAAGCTTGTTTAACACAGGTCAAATGTTTTTTTTTATCTTTATTCTTTTTTTACAGTAAATGTGACATTATCCTTTTCATTTGTGAACACAGCAATGCCAAACGTGTTTTCTGAGGAACTGAATGAGCTGATGGAGTGTGTTTGAGCTGTCGGTGAGGTGTGTTGGCTCACCTGACTGTGGTCGTGTGATGGCGCTCTCGTACACAGGGATTCCCTCACCCACGTTGTTGAAGGCCTTCAGCGTGATCACGTAGTGTGAGTTGGGATCTGGCAGAGAGAAAACCAATCATTTAGCTAATCAAGCCCGCAGCTCCACTGAGAGCGTCAGCCATATTCATCATCCTAGCGGGGGTGCACTTTTAAACACCATTATTGATTCTCGCTCTTGTGTAATTAGATGAATTACCAAAACTTAAATTATGCCGCTTCGTCGGATGATTATTTTTCTCTTCCCTTCAAATGTGATTAAGATTGGGTGGAGAGAGGGGTAAATCTCCCACTCTTGAGCACCCACAATCCAGTTACCCAGTTCTGCTTCCTTTCATTCTCGTTTAGAGGCAATGGAGCTTATATGGGTTCTTCTTAGGCGCTGCAAACACTTGGTGTTAGAGATTATTCACACTGAATGTTCCTTTGCTTTTAAAAACATTTGACACAGCACATTGGAATGGGTTTTAAAAAAGCATATCCCAAGGTCCATGAGATGTGATATTATGAACGTGATGTAATAATGACAATAACAGACCCATTAGAAATAGAAAAACAATGACTGTGTTCAAAATCGCATACTTTCATACTATAAAGTACGTTAAAAACAATACGTGAGTCGAGTAGTATGCCCGGATTTGTAGTATTCGAAAAACAGAAAGCGAGAAGTTCCCGAATGACCTACTACTTCTGGTGAGATCCTGAAGTGCGCATACAATGGGCGCTATGCTATTCCATTATGCCACGCGGGATAATTTATAAATAAGAGTGAAGTAACTGACGCGAGTAGGTCACATGATAATGACAAATGGTGGATGTAGTACTATTCATACTACGAACATCCATAATATGTAGAACATAACGTAGAACATACTCTTTAAACAGAAAATAAAAAGCTAATTGTGGCATGTTGCTAAACATTTGCATCTTTTGTTTTATTAATGATGTCACCAGCAACTAGTCGACGTCGACTCGACTTTAATAACATGAAAGTCGACTTAAAAAAAAAAAAAAAGTCGTTCAACCCCTTATACATATATATTTTATATCTAAATAAAAACATTTGATCAAATATAAGCATGCCCGTGTGTGTGT
>CAIGQZ010034999.1:4085833-4104310 GCA_903798205.1 Danio tinwini | reverse complement strand
AGATGCTAATGGTCTAATCTGATTCAATGTTTTATGCTAAGCTAAGCTAAGCTAAAAGTGCCCCCCCCTGACCTGGAGATTGGCTGAATGGATACAAGAATGTTAAAAATCAACTGTTTATTTCTTATTTCCCCCCAAAAAGAAGTGTTCCTTTAAGAGATTCTTGTTTGCTAAAAAAATCTCCATTAAGTGATCATATTTCTTTTGCACAGTTGGAAAATAGCGCACAAATTGTATAAACTGCCTTTCTGCTGCTTTATGTCTGTTGTGACGTAAAGTATGACAATAAGAATGATTAGTTAGTGTTTTCTTTATTGTTTTAATTGTCATAATGTTAAATAATAGCAGCACGGTGGTGCAGTGGGTAGCACAATCGCCTAACAGCAAGAAGGTTGCTGGTTCGAGCCCCGGCTGGTTCAGTTGGCATTACTGTGTGGAGTTTGCATGTTCTCCCCATGTTGGCGTGGGTTTCCTCCGGGTGCTCCGGTTTCCCCCACAAGTCCAAAAACATGTGGTATAGGTAAATTGGGTAAGCTAAAATTGTCCGTAATGTGTGTGTGTGTGTGTGAATGAGTGTGTATGGATGTTTCCCAGTGATGGGTTGCAGCTGGAAGGGCATCCAGTGCATAAAAAATATGCTGAATGAGTTGGCGGTTCATTCCGCTGTGGCGACCCCAGATTAATAAAGGGACTAAGCCGAAAAGAAAATGAATGATTGAATGAAGCAATGTTAAAAAATTAAATTGACATTTAAATAAGTAAGAATTCTTAGGATGCCTAAGCATGGTTTATACTTCTGCATCAAGTGATCGCCGTAACCCACGGCGTATGCCTTGCGCGTAGCCGTGCATTTATACTTCTGCGCACTGTTTCTGTTTCTCTGCAATACACTTCCGAAACGCTAGTTGGCAGTAGGTGTTTGTGTTTCTCTGTGTCGAGTTTCTTCGCTGGTGTTTTGTTTTTTTCTGAACACTTCCTTAATGTACAAGTGGCTCAAACTCGCTCATTTTGAGGCGGGAACCGGCAGACATGCAACAACTTTAATCATAAGGTAAACACAAAACAACAGTCTCCATCCGGAGCTCCTTCACGGGACTCCACACTTGTAAACACTCACTGCATCGGGCGTGCGGCTCTCACCTCCGCCCACACTCGTCAGCGATACCAAGCCGACCAATCACAGAGCTTGCGCTACGTGTATGCGTTACATTTTCTGAGAGGTGTGCGTCAACATCGCCGACGGTTATGGCGAGGGGCTATGCGTCCATGCGTAGGCTGCGCCGTAGCATACACTTGCACTTGACGCAGAAGTATAAATCTGCCTTTAGTGCTACTGAAAGCATGCCTGTAACTATAATAACTAACTCAGTGTACAACAAGAAACTTTAATAAACAGTTCATTTCGCTTAAATCCAAGTTGTCAGTCACCATTATTTGTTGCTAATTGGAAAATAGAGAAAAAAGTCCTTTCTGAAGCAGGATAATCTCAGACAACTACAGTACACACACATCATGACAAGAGCAGCATGAATGGATTTTTGTGTTTAACTACAGTACATCCTCTGAGCCACTTCACCACACATCTGCAACAACGCTTTATCAACATTCATCCGGTAACGCTCACACTGATCCATCCTCTGCATTCAGGCTCAAGCATAAACTGCATTCAACGTCTTCCATGAGTCATCGCGCAAACTTTGATCACGCGTTTCTGGCATCTTAAACGGCTGACGGAGAAATCACTTTATCTCAGTTCCACAGACATCCATTCAATCCAACATCAACACTGCTTTTGATAGCGATGTTTTACAGCTTGGGATGGGGAGCGCCTACACTGGATTAAGCGTGTATGACTTGTGCTAGGATTCATTCATAATGTTCTCAGTTATATATATTTTTGTGTGTGAGGCTGATCTCCACACAGCAGGAGTCCCGAGAGTGCCAGGATCCCGCTAACACACATTATAAAGTGCTTATAGCCGTCAGAGCCAAGGACGCGCAGAGGAGCCGGTCTGACCCAGAAACAGTTTGCGTCTGGGATGATCATGTTTCATGTTGATGGAGTCGGGCCATATACCTTCAGAGACGCGTTTGCTTTAAAAGCCAGCAGGTGTTTACTTGCGCTGCCCTACAGTATATAATGAGATTTTAAACTGACATTGAGGCATCGGAGGAGTTTGAGAGAAGAAAACCTCCAGAGGAAATGTTCACAGCGTAATCTCTTAGGCCCAAAACACAGTCTTGACAAGTGTGTGAGTGTATTTCATGCCTTGTTGTCTTCTGGAATGCTGTCGGAGCGTAATTTGAAATTAAACTGTGTCAGTAAACATCATATGTTAAATATTTCATAAATCTTATCCAAACGCATCTTGAGTTGAGGCCTGTTTACTCTAAGAATAATAACTATAATGATAACTATATTAAGGTGGAGTGGTGTTAATTTATGCCCAGACATAATTCTATTTTATACCCCTACCTCTTCGTCTTGCCATTAGCCCTAGAGTGTGTAGGGGCAGGGGCGCAGCTAGGAGGGTGGAAGTTAGGACGATTCTAAGGGCCCACTCAGTTTTGGGGCCCCCAGTGATATTATTGCACCCCCAAAACTCCCCCCACTCCCCCCACTCTTCACTTTCATCTGCAACCTTCCTTGTGATTTAGATGTTGTGCACTCCAGCACAAAGACCTTTGATGCCATTAAACTCTGTGCGCCTGAGCAGGAAATAGACATACATACACTGAGACTGCTACGTCAGTCGCGTCTTTTTTATTCTCCAATCAACTGAAAGCAGAGGCGGGGTTTCCGTTGAGGTGGCAGCAGTGTTTATGTTGTCAAGAAGACTATGGAGACTAAAATAAAGACTAAAAATAAAGGAGAGACTAGTGGTCGCTAGTTATTCAGAGGTGTATGAATTCACAAATGTTGAATATCACAATATTATTAAATATTACAATTAAAACAACATCAACACTCACGCACAATACACAGCTGATTCAGAACAGAAAAGCACATTCGTTGTGATCGGACACTTACTGTCAACAAAATGAAGTGTTGTGCAAGATTTTCAGATGGACGTCATGCACTCCAGCACAAAGACAGTTGATACAGTGGTCACCTAGTGACATAAAAAAATGCAGACCTTATGCGCCCTGGGCGGCTCGTGTTTTTGCCGTTGCGCTCTGTGCGCCTGCAGTAAAAAAAAAAGTAAACTCTGAGCGAAAAAAGTGAGCTACGTCGGTTGTGTCTTTTTTATTCTCCAATCAAATGAAAGCAGAGGCGGGGTTTCTGTTGAGGTGGCAGCAGTGTTTGCATTGTCAAGACTTTTAAAAATGAAGGAGAGACTACTGGTTGCTAGTTATTTTATTGCTAGCAACTAGCCGTTATTGCCGGCAGCTAGCTTTCTGCAACTCTCACATGGTGGCCCACAGAAGCCAAGCAGGGCTGCGCCCGGTTAGTACCTGGATGGGAGACCACAATGGAATGCTAGGTTGCTGCCGGAAGTGGTGTTAGTGAAACCAACACGGGGTGGTCATCCTGTGGGTCCTAATGTCCCAGTATAGTGACGGGGCCTCTATACTGCTCAGTGAGCGATATCTTTCGGATAAGACATTAAACCGAGGTCCTGACTCTCTGTGGTCATTAAAAATCCCAGGATGAGTTTAAGCCAGGCATCCTGGCCAAATTTGCCCACTGGCCTCTGTCTATCATGTCTTCCTAACCATCCTCATTTCATAATTGGCTTCATCCCTCTGTCTCCTCTCCACCAATCAGCATGTATGCGGTCTGGCGCAACATGGCTGCCGTCGCGTCATCCAGGTGGATGCTGCACACTGGTGGTGGATGAGGAGATTTCCCCAATGTGTAAAGCACATTGAGTGTCCAGAAAAGCACTATATAAATGTAAGGAATTATTATTATTATTCAAAGCTGTATAAATAAAAAAATCTTGAATATTACAATATTATTAAATATTACAATTAAAACAATATCAACAGCAACGCTTACACACAATAAACAGCTGATTCAGAACAGAAAAACGCGGTCGTTGCGTTTGGCCTCTTACTAATGCCAACAAAAGGAAGTATTGTGTGTCTGAAAACCCAAAGCACAAAGACATAGAGTAACACGAAATAATCGCAGCACACTTACCAATGTCAACAAAAAGTTGTGCAATGCATCTCACGTATGAGCCTCTAGGTGTACCAAGTTGCAAAAAACTATACTTTGCATGTACATGTGATAAAACTAAAGATACTTTACATTTCTGAACAGAGAGGTCATGTTTCGATCTATTGTTCTCACGCATTCATGTGACGCAAAATCGCATTTCAGAATTCACCAAACTTGAACTTTAGAACACTCAAGTCCGCATTATTTGTATGCAATTGAATGAAAGTCAAATAGCTGTTTACAGTTTTAAATAATAAATGTACATTTATTTATGTTTTTATTTATACTCTTATCTAAAAAGACTTTAATTGCAATGAATATACAGTACTTGATCATATCTTGCTTTTTTCCAGAAATCAAACTCAGAATGTTGGTATTTTCTGCTTTATGCACTAATACTTAAGCTAATTATTCATATATCGGTCAATGAATAAAAAGTTACAATTTGTAGATGTTGCAAGAAGATAAGTCTTACCTTCAGGCTGTGTTTCGACCCTCAGAGGTGCTGAACTCTCTCCGGGGCCGTTTTTGTTGTGCGCCACCACACGGAAGGCATACTTGGTGTCTGGCATGAGGTTCTGAATGGTGACTTGCATTTCTCCTGGACGACTGGTGTTCACGATCCTCTCCCTGTACAGGATGAGTGGAACAAACATGATATGAGACTGAAACAGGAGATCACTGCTGAATCCTTGATTCAAAACCTCTCTTATTTTTCCTCCAGTTGATAACAATTCATACAGAATAGGGTTATTAATATCATACAGAATGGCATTATAAATATTAATAAGAGCAGTGTGTGCATAGAATCAACAAGCAGCAATTAAAAAAAGGCTTATTGGAGAAAGAATTTCCCAAAATGAATTCATTATATAGTTGTTTTTAATTGTACATTATGTAAAATTTTATTTATGATGTACTAATAATTCAATTCTACAGATTTTTTTAAATATATGATATTATATTGATTCACTAGAATAAAATGTAAGCCTTAAAATAAGCTGTGATGGGTTATATGCACAGCTAGTGTTTTTCAGCCAATGATAAACTTTTGGTGAAAGCTTGCAATGTCATAAGGTTCCTTTTACAGCATCGATGTTGTAATGTTTTCACAATACATTTAGTTAAATAGACTTAAGCATTCATCAATCGTATAACGGTATGAAATATAATGTTACTGATAGCGCCATCAGGATCAGGAGGCTAACGCAGAAACTCCATTGACAATCAAATAAATTGTCATAATTTAAAGATATGGTGGGGAAAACGGAATTTAATGCAGTGCTTCTTGTCCAGTCTGAGACCCACTTTATATCATATACAGTGCAGCCAGAAAGTATTTATAGTTCATTATTCATATTCATTATGCTACAGCCTTGTTCCAAAATGGATTAAATTCATTTATTTCCTCAAAGTTCTACACACAATACCCCATAATGACAATTTGAATAATAATGTGATTTTTTGAAATTGTTGCAAATTTATTAAAAATAAAAAACCTGCAAAATCACATGTACATAAGTATTCACAGCCTTCCCTCAATACTCTACTGATGCACCTTTGGCAGCAATTACAGCCTCAAGTCTTTTTGAATATGATGCCACAAGCTTGGCACACCTGTCTTTGGGAATTTTTGCCCATTACTCTTTGCAGTACCTCTATTAGGTTAGATGGTAAGCGACTGTGTACAGCCATTTTCAGATCTCTCCAGAGTTGTTCAATAGGATTTAGGTCTAAACTCTGGCTGGGCCAAGCAAAGACATTCACAGAGTTGTTGTGAAGCCACTCCATTGATATTTTGTCGGTGTGTTTTGGGCCATTGTTCTGCTGGAAGATGAACTGTTGCCCCAGTCTGAGGTCAAGAGCAGTCTGAAGCAGGTTTTCATTTAGGATGTCTCTGTATATTGCTGCATTCATCTTTCCCTCTATCCTG
Organism: Danio tinwini; assembly: GCA_903798205.1. Lineage (NCBI taxonomy): Eukaryota > Metazoa > Chordata > Actinopteri > Cypriniformes > Danionidae > Danio > Danio tinwini. The sequence goes on along the minus strand of CAIGQZ010034999.1, from coordinate 4,098,209 downwards.
ACTAGTCTTCCAGTTCCTGCTGCTGAAAAACATCCCCACAGCATGAAGCTGCCACCACCATGCTACACTGCAGGGATGGTATTAGCCTGGTGATGAGCGGTGGCTGGTTTTTCCAGACGTAACGCCTGGCATTCACTCCAAAGAGTACAATTTTAGTCTCATCAGACCAGAGAATTTAGTTTCTTATGGTCTGAGAGTCCTTCAGATGCCTTTTGGCAAATTCCAGGCTTCCAGTGGCTTCTATCTGGCCACTCTACCATACAGGACTGATTGGTGGATTGCTGCACAGATGGTTGTCCTTCTGTAAGGTTCTCCTCTCTCCACAGAAGAACGCTGGAGCTCAGACAGAAGGACCATTTGGTTATTGATCACCTCCCTGACTAAGGCCCTTCTCCCCCGATCACTCAGCTTACAGTAGATGGCCGTCCAGCTCTAGGACGAGTCCTGATGGTTCCAAACATCATCCACTTACGAATGATAGAGGCCACTGGGCTCATTGGAACTTTCAGAACAGCAGAAAAAAAATTCTGTAACCTTCCCCAGCCTTGTGCTTCGAGACAATCCTGTCTTGGAGGTCTACAGATAATTTCGGCAAAGGCTGTGAATACTTATGTACATGTGATTTTTCAGGTTTTTTATTTTTATAAAAAGCACTATGAATACTTTCCGTCTCTATCAGGCAGTGAAGATCACAGATTTTTAAAGAAATCAGGCCTTAAACGTGGCAGTTTTATAATGGAAAGACAGTTCACCAGAAGCGTTGAGGTTGTCTGGCTGAAATTAAAAGTATGTTTGCATACATCCCATTGTACTGAAATGACAAATAAGCACAAAAATGCATTAATTAATCTATAATTATTACTTTATAGGTAAATTGAAAAATATAATATAATGTATTTAAATAAATAAATAAATAAATATAATGTATTTAGCCTAGAAACTTTAATTGGTTTTTATTATTTTTATGCCCACCAATCTGCATTTATTTGACACCAAAAATAGAGTAAAAGTTATAGAGTAAAATGTAACTACAATTCAAAATATCTGTTTTCTATTTTTAATATCATTTAAAAGCTCATGATTCCTAAGATTTAAAGCTGAATTTTCAGCACCATCACTCCAATATTGAGTGTCACACGATCTTTCAGAAATTATTTGAAACACTATTGGAAACATTATTACTATATTATAATTGACTTTGAATCAATCTTGTGTATAATATTTGTGTATAATAAGTGTATAAGTAGGTGCCCTGCCTGTTAGTGCCCTCCAGGCTGTAGTAGACAGAGTAGGTGACATCGTCTCCGTGCGGTTCAGCAGGAAGGCGCCAGGTCAGCTTGAGGAAGCGGGTGGACACCAGGGACGCCACCACATCACGGGGGGCGGAGGGTGTGGGGCCAGCGCCGTCTTTGGAGCCTGGCATTAGACGGTCAGTAGTGGCACGGGTCAGTGAGGTAGGATGGGGTAAGGGGAGGGTTACATCTTACAGTGCAGACAGTAGGGTGACGTGAGTGGAGCAGGTGAGTCAAAGCAGAAAGACAGGGTTGAGTGCAGGCATTTACACATAGATCCAGGGAAGAAGGGACGAAGAGCAAAACCAAGCAGAACAGAGGGAACACATGAAAAAGGAAAGAAAAACAAACAAACAAAAAGGGCTTCCATGAAAGGAAATCAACAAATCAGTGGAATAATCACAGAGAAATATGACAAAACTGTAATCATGATGGAAGAATGTCAGGAACGGGGTTAAAGACAAGTGGCTGAAGTGCACTCAAAAAATGGCTTTTACTTCTTGTTTAAACTACTTGAACCAACACAATTCTTAAGTTTTTTTTGGGGCCAACTTAATAGTTTTATGTTCAATCTAGGGCTGGGCGATATTGCAAAACAAATTATCACGTATCATGTTTCATATCATTCGATATCAATAATTATTGAATATTTTTTAACAATCCTTTTAGGAATATTAGGAGTCTATTTAACCACTTTATTTTAATTTACCAACATTACTAAGGCAAATAGTTTTAATAATCAATTATTATTAAAAATATATATTTAAACAAAATATATCATCTCTTCATAATAAATTAAACAGAAGTGTTAATGAGACTCTTAAACTTGATAAATAAAATGCTACAAAGTGAATGCAATGGTAGAGGTAGATCAACATCTGTAAAATGTGAATAATTACGATACAGTAAACCTCAAACTCTTTAAACATAACAAATTATGATAATCAAATCTGAGCTTTCAAGTAAAGGAACCAACCAACATTATTCAAATACATACTGCAACATTACAAATTTTGAAGTTAAATGACTACATTACACCTATGCTAAAAAATATTTCAAATGGGGTGCTAGTGGCTGAGATGCACAAAAAAAGAAACCAAAAAGCCACTCTGGCGACATCCTTACATCCTTTTTTATTTACAATCTTCTCCCTGCTGCTATTCGGCACTCATTTTCACGTGTGTTGTTATTATGACCTGAAGTGACAAGCACGAGTGTGTGGTTTCTTTCACCATTTTTAATGGCGTCTCTCGTATAGATGACTACTAACCGTTTTCTCAGAGGATGACAAATGGACAAACCATTGCTGCAGCTCTGATACAAGGTAATGAAGATAAGTAAAAATCACTGCAGTGTTTGGATGTGCTGTGTTTGTCTGAGGAAATTAGTCTGCCGTTATTACTGAAATGTGTATATTCCGTACAAAGCGTGAAGAAAATTGGTTAGTTCTACTTACATAAATCGCTGTGCTCTTGCGGCATTTGGAAAAGTTCAGATGTTTTTAACCAGGGGTACCTGGAAATGTGTTTGCGTCATGCCATGTGCATGTCGCACACCTCCATGGGAAATTACAAATGTACACCCTAAGCTTATTGGCATTACTTCCAAGGTGCGCGCTCAGCAGCCACATTTTAATAAAACTATAGCGCTTCATACCAAAACTTCATACCAAATCTTTTTTTTTTGTTATTGACAATGGTGTTCAGTCAATAAATATAGATACTGATTTTATGGCCCAGACCAAGTTCAATCTACCTAAATTTGAAAAAAAAAATTATTGTATAATATTAATGATATTATATTAATAATATATTATATTAATAATATATTATATTAATAATATATTATATTATATTATATTATATTATATTATATTATATTATATTATATTATATTATATTACATTATATTATATTATATTATATTATATTATAAGTTGACTTAATCAATTTGTGTTGAAACAAAATGAACGAATTGTGTGAAACTCAACACTTTTTACAGTGTGGGCAATAATTATGGAAAGCTGAATCACAGGGGGGCTTTTTCTCAACTTTGTCTTTCTAACAAGAATAGTTCACCTTAAAGTTAGACTGAAATTCTCAACCCAGGCTCACTGGAAATACGTGGGTCGGCCTACATTTTTGCAAAATGTAAAATACGTTGCTCTGGGTTTGGTTTTGGTGCATGTTTCAATGACAAATCCACTAGAGGGCACTGTCTTTGCGAATCTGAATTACATTCCATAGAAAATGATTTTCCGCAGGGTTTAATAACAAACAGATAAGAGCCCCTTTCACACATACAGACTATTTTAATAGTCTGTATGTAATGTAATTTGGTAATCTTCCAGAAAGGGATAATGTGTGAACAGGCCCTATTTGAAAATACTGGTAAATTCATTATGGCAATTTTCTGGAAAGACAAGTTGTAACATTACCGGTGATTTGCCGGAATGCTGTTCTGTGTGAACGCAGATGAAAACTGCCGAAAAGAGAAAATTCAAGTTTTGAACGTGCTGACGAGAGACGTCTACTCCAGCCAATCAGAACATTCACATCCACACGGTTTATGAAAATAAAAGCCTTTGGATATGTTTCCAGACACATTTAGCTGCTAGATGTCAGATAACGTTTCTAAGATCATTATTAATGCCAAATCTGGAAAAAATTATCAATAAAATGCTTATGAAAAGCCGCTGTGAGTTTACCTGCAAGCCCTGCTTGGCGCTCGTGCACTTGATGTAGTGCTCCGGTGAGTGCTAGCACACAACCAAATGTACATCTCGACATGTGAAAGCGTTCCTCCATATGTTTACATCGAAGTTGTTCACAATACTTATCCATCCAGAGAATTTGTAATGTAGTCAAACGTGTAAACATTTAGCTGCGGTTTGCCTTTCTACCTTTGGATATCTCAGGGACAAAAGCAGCTACATGAATGCTAAAGCTTTAAAAAAAAATGAAACCATCAACAAAAGCCTGACCCCTTTTATGTTTACAAATACAAGTGTAGCCATTTTGTTGCCATTTCTGTTTTATGTAGGAACTCACCGTTATTTTCTTACGGATGTGTGAATGGTCTTTTCCGGAAAAATTCTGAAACGTTCGTGTCTGTGTGAATTTACAAGTAAAGTCGTTCCCGAAATTATCCGGATATTTACCGGTATCACTGTGTGAATGGGGCTGCAATACATTTAGTTGGTTTGAATGTAGCAGAATAAATTATTTATTTGAATTTTTTATTTAAATGGTTTTGACTATATATTTAAGTTTTCAGTTTTCAAACTCAAGCTAATCCAAAGAACACTCAGACAAAGCCAGCCACTTTTAATGAAAAACATACGTCTAGAAATCCAAGATTTGTGAAATATGTCATGCCGAGGCTTCTGTGGTTCAATTTAAGGACGTCTGACTCTTGTTTTCTACCAGAGGAGTGAAACCCGAGACAGAAAGAAGCACCTCTAAAAAATGCGTCAAGATTATTTGCCTTTTGGGGCCAACAGCAAATCTTTAAACGAAACAAACTGTGCTTCATCTGCATCAGCCAAAAGACATATCCGTGAAAGGGCTGCATATAAATCAAATATTATATGAATGATTGATGAATGTGTCATTCTAATGTGATTTGTTGACTGTGGTTGATAATAACATGAGTAGATAATAAAATATATAACATGTACAGCAACACCACAATTGTTGATCCAGACTGAAACAATCAGCATCAGAGAAAATAATGATCATCATTCGTGTAAAAAAATGCAATCATGTCAAAAAGATAACTAATGATTATGTGTTTTACACCTCAAATGACAGATACATAAACTATCTTTTATCCTAAACAAAGAAGAGCAATGAAACGCAAATAGAGATTAAAACGAATGGACGTCTCAAACTGGCAAGAAACCAAAGTCTACAATAAAAAAAATTCAATATGGTTTCAATATGAATACAAAGAAAGATCAAATGGTAACACTTTAGAATAATGGTCCAATACTTAATGTATTTACTAACATTAAATTTTAATTTCTGGAAAATTTCTGTAATTTAACGTCTGTTACTTAACGGTAAATTTCTGTCATTTAACAGCAGTTATTTCACTTTTTTTTCCAGCACCCAGTAAAATTTCTGATTTTATTTACAGTGTGGCTTAGTCCCTGCGTTTTAACAGTTTTATAAATTTGTAATATTGTCTAAACTTAAAAGTGCAGTATGTAAGTTTGACACCCAGTGGTTGAACTAGGTATTGCACTCCTGGATCAAATAAACACACACACGGGATGCCAGATTGAGTACAGGAGCGAGTGATTTAAACCGTGTTCTAAATAAAAGCAACGACACGCGATAGAGGGAATATTTTCCATATTGAAAGGAGTTTTGGTTCTAACCAACACCTCAAATTGATATATTAGAAACAGCGTCTATTTCTCACAGCTGAACAAGTGAAACCTACGACAGTGATCACCTCAGGTATGCCTTGTGTGTTTTATTCAGTGCTTAATGCTAACAATGTGAGTTTGAATAGATTCTAAACCTACCGTTTCGTGAGTGAGTGCTTATTCTGTGCTTCGGTCACAGGCGCATGCTTCAGAGCCTTTCTGAATAAATGAATAAATTAATGAAATAAGCTGTTTTCCAACAAGGCAATCCGGGGTGCTGAAATATAATTGGCTAAACTGGCATTGTGCAGGTTAACTTTACCTAAACAAAGACAGCGTTCCAGCACGGAAAAAAACATTTTCAAAGCAGAATATCTGACTTCAGCATTGTTATTCAGTTAAACAAATATGTTCAATTGGGATGTTTCTTAAATATCTGCAAACTTATGGTATTTTTGAGCTTTAGAAAAGTCAAAAACTTACATACAGCACCTTTAGGAAACTTTCAGGTATTAAATTTCAGGTGCTTTCCTGTAGCACTGAATAAATAAAAACATATGGGCAAATGACTTGCAGAAGATAATAACAAATGTTTATCCTGCCGCTTTAATTATAATTTACATAGAGTGCATGTGGTCGTGACAATGCAGCCCCATTGAGCATGGAAAATACAGAAATCTGTATTTATATGGCAAAATCACACCCCTGATTATAATGAAATACACATTGTTTCAGGAAAAGTCAGTGCACTTTTGTACTATAATTAGATGGTATAGTTTTATTTTAAGTCATTAACTTACACATTTTAAAAACGGTTAAAATTACTGCCTCTGTAGCTCTAGAGTTAAATGAACATGTTGTTATAGCAGATTATTACACGGCTGTTTGGAATACTCTATTCTGATTGGTCAGTCGCGACATTCTAAGGTATGTTATTCTGCAATAACAACCACTAACAGCGCAGGCTCTTCTGGGAACTTCAAATCATTTACGCAAAACACAAAATATTGTTCTGAGCCCTAATAGTTTATTAATTCCTTTATTAATGGCAAAGCTGACAGAAACAAAAACGGCTGAAGAGAGCATAAACTAACCTACATATTGTTCAGACACAAGATGGCATTAAATAGTCAGTAACAGCGACATGATACAGACACCTGTTGGACTCTACAGGCTTACACACACACACACACACACACACACACACACACACACACATACACAGCTACAGATAGACCATCACTACCTAGCCCTGCATCCCACGCCTTCGTGTGCTTTCACCCACTGGAATGGGTAGGCGGGTCTGTGACCAGCGCCCCCTTGCTGCAGGAACAGATGGCTGACCGCCCTCACTGGACTATATCCACATTCCCTGTTCCCATCCCCTGTTGCAATGTCATGTCTATGTCTATGTGTTTATGTGCTTGACTGCAGGGGCTTTTTTTTCTCCCTGATCTCACACTGTCCTAATTTAAGAGCAATGTTAGAGGGAGTTTTTTTCACCTCTCTCTCCCCATGTATCTATTTCCTCTTTCTAAACGCTACCTCTCTTTGACCTGTCTTCTCCTGAAATGTGATGTTTGTGTATGGTCGGGGGGGTCCAATTTCACTACAAGAAAATGTATGTGACAAATAAAGGCTTGATTAAATAATAAATATGGTCAAGATGATTTGTAGATGAGCCTTTGTCATTAGTTTTATCGGTTGTTATCTAGAAATAACATACCTTGGAATAGGGCTAAACAATATATCATCTGAGCATCGATATCGCAATGTCCGTATCTACAATAGTCACTTGGCTGGATTAGATTATTCATTAAAGATTAAAAGACAAAGACATTATTGAATAATTATAAAGATTACTATACAATGATGACCATGCTATTTTACGTTTAATTGACTGCTCAGTTTTTCTACTTGAATAGTGTAAAACTCCCCAGACAACCATATAGCACTGTTTATTTAACTTTTATTTTTTTTCTGTCGTATTTATATTGTAATTTATTATTATTTAACGCAGATGCACTGCATATAAAACGCTTGATCATCTCAGCTAAATTAATAAATTCTTTCCAAATAGAGCTATTTAAATCATCAGGTGAAATTATATTATTATTGCAATATATAATTGCAGCAAAACAACATATTGCAATATGTCTGATTTTTCCAATATCGTGCAGCCCTAACTTGGAATGTCATGATTGACCAATCAGAACCAAGAATCAATTCCAGACAGTCGTGTAATAAAGTACTAAACAATAGATCAGAGAAAAGAACAAGAATTGTTATGTTCAAATGTTCTCTTTGACTTACTTTGTCTTATTCCGAAGCGTGCTGAGCTCCGACCAGACAGTGGAAGACGGAACTGATAATGCGGAGCTGTATAATATACACTAATGGCGGCACTCATTAGCTTATAGCTTCCCCTAAATGACAAGATCCATTAGACGGAGAGCAAATTAAACATTAGTTGAAGCAATTACAGTTTTCCACAAAGACGAGCCATCAATGTTCATCTGTCTAGCCACGGGAAAAAAAAAAAGCAATGATATAATTCCGCATTTATCTCTGCTTCGGCTTTGTGCGGTGCGTGAGGTTGTTCATTTCCCTCTGGCGCAGAGCATTCACAGCGAAGCCATTTTGCCATTGCTCAGCTGTTTTCTTATCATGCAAGCTGATTTGTTGTACTTGATTAGGAAAATAATAAAAACTTGCATTTAAAAATGTCAAGCCATCAATAAAATCAACTGTCTATAAAATGTTACTGAATTCGGGCTCCTTTAGTTTTGCCCTTACAGAAAAATAATGTGAGCATCTCGAACATAAACATTACATGTGCAATCAGACAGTAATGAATAAAGTACACCCAAGTGGTCGTTAGCTGTGGTTATTACGCGGCTGTTTGGAATAATCTATTCTGATTGGTCAGTTGTAACATTCCAAGGTATGTTATTCTGAAATAACAACCACTAAACAGCACAGGCTCTTCTGGGAACTTCAAATCCTTTGCCACAAAACATACAAAATTTGTCTGAGCCGTAATAGTTTATTAATTCTTTAATCAAATGCAAAGCTGACAGAAACAAAAAAACGACTGAATGGAGCATACACTAACCTACATGTTATTCAGTCACAAGATGGCACCAAATTGTCAAAAACGGCCATTTTGCCATTGCTCAGCTGTTTTCTTGTCATGCAAGAGCGGATTTGATGTACTTGATTAGGAAAAGAATAAAAACTCACATTTAAAAATGTCAAGCCATCAATAAAATCAACTTTCTATAAAATGTAACTGAATTCGGGCTCCTTTAGTTTTGCCCTTACAGAAAAATTATGAGAGCATCACGAACATAAACATTACATGTACAATCAGACATTAATGAATAAAATACATCCAAGTGGCTGTTATCTGTGATTATTACATGGCTATCTGGAATACTCTATTCTGATTGGTCAGTCGTAACATTACAAGGTATTTTATTCTGAAATAACAACCACTAAACAGCACAGGCTCTTTTAGGAATTTCAAATCATTTGCGACAAAAAAATAAAAATTTTGTTCTGAGCCCTAATAGTTTATTAATTCTTTAATCAAATGCAAAGCTGACAGAAACAAACAAAAAAAAAAACGACTGAATGGAGCATACACTAACCTACATGTTATTCAGTCACAAGATGGAGCCAAATTGTCAAAAACTGCCATTTTGCCATTGCTCAGCTGTTTTCTTGTCATGCAAGAGCTAATTTGATGTAGTTGATTAGAGGAAAAAATAAAAACTTGCATTTAAAAATAGTAACTAGTAAGTATGACACTTTCAAAGTAATGTGCCCAAAACTGGTGAAGCCATGAAACTAATTGAAGATTTCATACAAAGGGACTGGATTAACAGCATGAAATTAAAATTGAAGCACACTAAGAAAGTGGAGTAAATTGTAAACCATTTTTGGATTCATTGTTATTTATTAAGTGTTATATATATTTTTTTGCACTCTCAGAAGACTTTTGCATGCTTAATATAGTGTGACTGCATCTTCAGTTCACACTAAAGTCCTGAACACATGGATTCTTGTTGAAATTACTAGATTTTTGTTTGTGAAAATATAACTTTCACTTTAATTTGAAAAAGAGACTAATTAAATTCTGTTATAGTAATCTATAGACAAAAGGTCAACCAGGCATGCTAGGTAAAGGGATATTACCAGTAATGGATGTAATTAGTTACAAAGTAACTACATTGTAAAAAAAAAAATGGTTGCCTTAATTTTTAAGCTGAATCAAATTAAAACAGCTTCCGTAACTTATAAAATTAAGTTAGAACATGATTAACTTAGCTTAATAACTAAGTTACAATGAACAATGACTAACTGATCATATAATTGCGCAGTGGGCAGCACTTTCGCCTCACTGCAAGAAGGTCGCTGGTTTGAGCCTCGGCTGGGTTCAGTTGGTGTTTCTGTGTGGAGCTTGCATGTTCTCCCCGTGCTGGCGTGGGTTTTCTCCGGGTGCTCCGGTTTCCCCCACAAGTCCAAAAACATGTGGAATAGGTGAATTGGGTAGGTTAAATTGTCTGTATGTGTGTGAATGAATGTGTATGGATGTTTTCCCAGTGATGGGTTGCAGCTGAAAGGGCATCTGCTGCGTAAAACATATGCTGGATTAGTTGGCGGTTCATTCCGCTGTGGCGACCCCAGATTAATAAAGGGACTAAGCCAAAAGGAAATGAATGAATAAATGAAAATATATGGTACGTATGAAATATGGTGTCAAAAGAAATAATTAAATGTATTATAATACAATGTTACATTTACATGTTAATAATACAAAAAACTTTCTTGGCTGCCTTTACAGCTGCTAAGAAAATGTTGGTCGCCCACTGGATCCCTCCTCATAGTATAAGTAGACGTCAATGGAACCTACCATTGCTGTACATTATTTGTATGAAACTTTCAACAGCGCGCATACATGGAGCTCAGTCAAAAACTGTTTAGTCCTGGATTATAGCTGTTGATATTGTCAAATCTTTTGTTTCTACCTTCTAATGTTCAGCTTTTCTGTTTATATGTACTTTATGTATCTCATGATGTAATAGTTATTTATTTGTACTTATCTAACTTCTACTCTGTATTTGGCTTAACAATATATATATATATATATATATATATATATATATATATATATATATTTTTTTTTTTTTTTTACACAGCTATCTTTTTATTTCTTTTTATAATATAAAAAAGTCTACCTGGGTGGGGGGGTGGGGAGTCGGGTTTTTTTTACGATTTAGTAATATGCTGTATGCTTTCTATATTAACAAAAACTGAAATAATAAAAACAATTGTTCACAAAACAAAAAACTAAAAAAAACTTAAAGGTCCTGGAAAAGGACTCAATTTTTAAGATATTAAAATTATATTGTCCATGTGTTGAGATTAATATTGATTTTAAGTATGTTGTCAAACAATTAAATTACTTTGAGTAACTAAGCTACTTCACAGACAAAGTAACTAGAAACGTAAAGTGCCAATGTAATGATCTAATTAGTATTTAATACCTTTTTTGAAGTAAATAACACCCAACAGCTTAAAATGCTGAAATAGCATAGATGCTGTATGTACTGTAATAGTCGAAACTGTAGCACAAGTTGACTCTCAGCACAACATTTTTCAAACACACATCCATCAAGCAGTATGATCAGTTTGAACAGTCTTCTCCTCAATGCTGTCTGATGGTGAATACACTCATGTGATGAACGATGCTTAGTAGTGGAAGATTAATACTGATTCTATTCATAGCGGAGAGCAGTAGCTGCTGCCACTGGAACAGATGGTGGACTTCGCCCTTATTAATGATACACACCGAAGCTAAGCAAAAAGATCATCAAATCCTAAAAGGATTATTTTTGATTCCACCTTCACTTAAAATCGATGCAATTATGTGTTTAATGGTATTTCAGGTACATGCAAACCGGCTTCTCATTTGAAACAGATCAGGTTGCCAAGGGCGATGATGATTACACACCATGTAGGTCACTAAGAATTGAGCTAATATCCTAAAGCGGTAATTGTGGAACATGAGGGGAAAACGCAAATGTAAGAAAAATCACCTCATTCACCTGTATGTACTTGTGATGTTGCAATGTGATGGAGGGAACGTAGCTCACAGCTAATGACCACTTAAAAACCTTCTGCTTTCATCTTACACTGATAGATCTAGAATGAAATGGCCGCGGCATTGGAGATGTGACACAGTTCGTGCTGCACACATAAAGTCTTCATCCGTTGGCATTAAATTTAACACCCTCTCCACTATTGATCTGAGAGAACATGCTATTATTGTGAGGGGACTGGAAGGGGGTGAAGATTTTTTTCACATTGTGTGCCGGCACTGAAACTGGGTTATTTCATTCATTCTCGCAAAGGTTCATGTCCTTCGCCGGCACTCATGTCATAACATCAGTCCGGCGGCTAAAATGTGGAGTAGCTCTTGATCTATAGACATGAGCTAAGAGCTCTATAAGAGTGCTTTTAAAGCAGAAAATGAAAACCTAAATCACACATATATCTAGGTTACTCTGCTGTTATATGTTCTGCAAAATTGTCTACTGTTGATGGTCAACATTTGTTTATATATATATATACATACATACATATATACAGTATATATATATATATATATATATATATATATATATATATATATATATCGCTC
>CAIGQZ010034999.1:4046703-4078893 GCA_903798205.1 Danio tinwini | reverse complement strand
AATAATAATAATAATAATAATAATAATAATAATAATAATAATAATAACATTATACAAATGCAAATTGTCATGAATAAACTAAAAAAAGTTGACCAAGGTGAAGAAGGTATGAGCTTCTCTAAGCAGACCGTCAGAGCTTTGGGAGGAGATTGAAGTATCAATGTTCGATTTCTGTGTTATTTTACCATGATAAAATTGTTAAGCAGTAAACTATACTTTCTGACCTGCAGGATCTGATGGATCACTGTTTATTCGGTAAAGTGTTGGCTTTATTTTCGTTGTTTGCTGATACGTTAGCCATGACAGGGAAATACAGGTGATTGCTATCTAGAAGTAATTCTTTTTATGGGTGTGAAATAAATTAGGAAAAAAAGCGTTAGCCTATATCCACATCGATCTCCTGTAACCTTATTTGAACTTGATTTAAAGGACGTCGCTGACATTTTGAGTTTCGACATGTAATCGAGTTAATCTTCTGAATTTGCTGTTATAAATATTATTGTTCTAGAAACAAGCTTTTTATTTTAATACGCCTAATGAACATTAAAATGCTTGTAAATTCTTCCTTGCCAGATATAATTACGGTATTGAATAAGCCAAATGAAAACAGAGGCAAAGAAAACATAATAAACAATATACAATTGAAGTCAGAATTATAAGCCCCCCTTTGAATTAATTTTTCTTTTTTAAATATTTCCCAAATGATGTTTAACAGACCAATTAAATTTTCACAGTATGTCTGATAATATTTTTTCTTCTGGAGAAAGTCTATTTGTTTTATTTCGGCTAGAATAAAAGCAGTTTTTAATTTAAAAAAAAAACATTTTAAGGTCAAAATTATTAGCCCCTTTAAGATATATTTTTTTTCGATAGTCTACAGAACAAATCATCATTATACAATAAATTGCCTAATTACCCTAACCTGCCTAGTTAACCTAATTAACCTAGTTAAGCCTTTAAATGGCACTTTAAGCTGTATAGAAGTGTCTAGAAAAATATCTAGTCAAATATTATTTACTGTCATCATGTCAAAGATAAAATAAATCACCTATTAGAGATGAGTTATCAAAACTATTATGTTTAGAAATGTGTTGAAGAAATCTGCTCTCCGTTAAACAGAAATTGGGGAAAAAAATAAACATGAAGGCTAATAATTCTGACTTCAACTTTACAAGTGCTGTTCCAGCAGCTGATGGACATCAGTTGATGTATTAATACTGCTACGTTTATTGTACAAATTAATAAGGATTATTTAATATAGTGCAGGGATGGGATGGGAAAATATCCTGTTGACATTTAAAAATCTTGCTATATTTATCTTTTGCTAATATAAATGCATGATTTTTCCTGCATGACAAATAGCTGTCCATGATGTGTATATTTTAGGTCCTGTTATTGCTAATTAAAAATAAAAGCCTTTCTAAAAATGTATGTGTAATTTATTTTTCATATTTCTCAAAGGTTATTTCTACCCCTGTGAAGATAACAAATACCATCAACCAGTTATAAGGGAAATATATTTTTGTGCTCATAGCTTAGTCTAACTTAGGCTAGAGTGTATGAATGATTGTTTATTTTGCAGTCTAACATATAGCCTATTATTTTTATTAAATTATAAAAAACAGCTTACATCACACCGTTTTTAATAAATCATTATTACGTGTTTTTAAATGTAAGTGCTTATATTTATTTTAGCGAGCCTTTGTAATACTGCATTCACACCAGACACGGAGGAAGCATCATGTGCGAGTGATTTACATGTTAAGTCAATGCAAAGACGCGATCAGACATCCTGCAGCACGATACGCGGGAATCGCGTAATTCGCTGCGCCTCATTCACTCATATTGCGCAGCAGGATGTCTATTCGCCGCGCAAGTTGAGCCTTCTTTTTTTTATGATTGACGCGATAGGCTTGCATATCGCGCGAATTGCTCGAGTTGGAAAATCTAAACTTCAGCAGACATTCACGCCGCGTTAACCAATCAGGAGCTTACTCATGTAGGGGAGTGATTATGACCTAGCGCCTGTTGTTGGTTTCCCAGGGGAAAATCCTCCAGCTGACACCGGACAACTGTCCATCAAACTGGGCTCGACTCAGTCTGAAGCACCGCTGAAAGCTTCCATCGTTCAGGTATAGTTTCTGGGGGACTTTATGAGCTCACAGTGCTGAGTGCAAATGGATCTGGTGGACTCAGGCACTACTCCAAACAAGTTAATGCTGTTTTTCAGCCTTCCTAAAGCACATAAACACAGCTAGTCTCTCAATAAAATCCATGTTAGCCATTTAGCAACACAGCTAGAGTCACTGGGCAGACAGAAGCCCTGCCCATAATGCGAATCCGCGTCTGTTTTGAAGTGAATTTGACATGCAAAAGAAGCAAATTTGATGCGCAAATAAAGCAAGTAAACTCAAACTGTTCACATGTCTATTTATGCGCAAATAGCACGATTTATCCACGCGTACCGCTTCTGGTGGGAAAACAGCATTATGTTGCAGATACGGGCGATTAAATGAGAAATTCGGGGGCCGTGGTTGATTTGACGTACAAGCATTTGGTTAAAAGTTTGATTCAGCAGCTACGCCTCTTGCTCTAACAGGTAGTCCTTCAACAGGTAGCCCCAATTTCAGCAGTTTTTTGCAACAGTTTGAGCCCGTCATGAGGCGTTTTGCATTCAAAGCGTTCAATAGAAAAAGGCGCTGTTGCGTCATCCATATTTTTTTTACATTCATTGGCTGCACTTAGCAGGGCATTTTCCATCTTCCAGTGTAGTCATTATGGGTTGTTTCTAGGCTGCTGCTATGTATTTTTCCAGATGTATTCATGAATTCCTTTCCATCGCAATCCATAACTATCTGTGATCTTTAATATAAAGATGAGCAAATCTGCATAAAATCTCAGCAATTAAAGCTGCGCTCGAGGTAATCACAGCACGTCAACTCTAGAGCATTGTGGCTACAGTGGAAACACAATGCGGCGCTACACTAATGAGTATGGGAGCATAAATTCCCTTACAAACACGGAATATAATGAGCAAGTTTTACAGACTGTGCCACAAACTCCCTGTCTGTAACTTAATAAACTTTGCAATCAGCTCTAACAATAAGTGAAGATAAGCAACCATGTTTCCCTATTCACCATGTGCTAGTCCAGATGGCAGTGGGAACCAAGGCTTCAAAAAAAAAAAAAAAAACCTCCAATCAGACCTGTCTAGCAGCTTTAACAAGAACAAGCCCAAAAGCCTGCCAAAATAAAGTGTTTACAGGCCATTTCGTATGAGAGGAGCAAAGAGTACAGAAAAACCCCACAGAGACACTGGCTTCATCTCAGAAAGATACTAATATCACAGAAACTCAAGACACTCAATCTGTGCATTCACTATCACTCTAATAGCTGGCTGGATCTAAATCTTTTATAGTTGCCAAGGCAATCATCGCTATTTCTACTGCCTAGCCTATATTTAGGGACAGGGAGTTGAAGAGAACCATATATTGTCAATTTTTGGTTGCACAGGAATGGTATCTCAAATCATGCTTTAGATTTATGCCCTGGCAGACAATGATGAGTATTTAAAAAGTCTTACAATGGAGAGTTCTATGAAGTAGCCTTCTAAGTAAGTATGTGCAAAATAGGACACCTTTGTTGATGGTGTTAAAACACAATGGGGGTCTGCTTGCTGTAACGCTACTTTGCTCAACAATACTGAAACCTGCAAGATGTCAGAATGTTGCTATGGTTACTGCGGTGTCAAACGTAGTCATTTCAGGAATCATTCACACAGAATTGATTCGTTAATTCAAGTGCTTTTACTTCATCATGTTAAGACATCCCCAAAGATTGGATTTCTTAGTGACTACATAAAGCAATAGCTAAGGATTGGCATGAGGATATATTTCAAGAAATTATTGACTTAATTGAATTTTTTTCTATCTACCTGCTGTTATTAACGATGATTTTATAGTAGTAATATACATAACTTCTATAGTAGTAATATACAAAACTGGTGATTTTGCTCACAATTTAATATTATAAGGCTGAATGGCATGAAATACCATCAGTCTACAGAGATTTCCCAGTATTTTTCTGTTGCAATCAGGAGATCACAATATTACTATAGTATAAATACAGCACTACAACATACAAGAGAGAGAGATTGACCTAGAAAGTCATTTACCTGTTTAATAATGATTTGATCAGCTGTAGTTTGAAATTTGCTGTTTTTCTCTTAGGGCTTAATATTATTGCTCAAAGACAGGCTAATGGCTACATGCTGTCGTGCTGTCAGGCTAATGGCTACGTGCTGTCTCTCAGAAATTATAAATATTTTAAAATAACCACTATCCTTATAAATAAACTGCATAGTTGCAATCTAAACAACTACATTCCCTACAAAAAGCCTCAAAAGTGCATTATGCATTAGAAGGGTGAAGGGTTAAGAGGCTGGATGAGTGCTGTTATTTGCAGAATATCGCACGGCTATCAGCCAATCAGATTCACTTTTTCCACATTTTTTTATGTTACAGCCTTATTCCAAAATGGATTCAATTCATTTATTTTCTTCAAAATTCTACATACAATACCTCATAATGACAATGTGAAAAAATCTTTTTTTAATTTTGTTGCAAATTTATTAAAAATAAAAAATTACATGTAGATAAGTATTCACAGACTTTGCTCAATACTGGGTTAATGCACCTTTGGCAGTCATTATAGCTTGGCACACCTGTCTTAGGGAATTTTTGCCCATTCCTTTTTGCAGTACCTCTCAAGCTCTATCAGGTTGGATGGGAAGCGATGGTGTACAGCTATTTTCAGATCTCTCCATAGATGTTCAATAGGACTTAGGTCTTGGCTCTGGCTGGGCTACTCAAGGACATTCACAGAGTTGTTGTGAAGCCACTTCATTGATATTTTGGCTGTGTGCTTTGGGCCATTGTCCAGCTGGAAGATGAACCGTTGCCTCAGTTTTTCTGTAACCTTACCCAGCCTTGTGCCTCGAGACAATCCTGTCTCTGAGGTCTACAGACAATTCCTTTGTCTTTAAGCTTGGTTTGTGCTTTGACATGCACTGTCAACCTTGGGACCTTATATAGACAGGTGTATGGCTTTTCAAATCATGTCCAAACAACTGAATTTACCACAGGTGAACTCCAATTAAGCTGCTGAAACATCTCAAAAATGATCAGTGGAAAAAGAATGTACCTGAGCTCAATTTAGAGCCTAACAGCAAAGCCTGTGAATACTTATGCACATGTGATTTTTCAGGTTTTTTATTTTTTATAAACTTGTAACAATTTAATAATTTTTTTAAATTGTCAAATTTTGAGGAAAAAATTAATACATATACATACAGTGAGGTCAGTAAGTATTTGATCACTCTGTGATTTTCAAGATCACCTACTTAGAAATCATGGAGGGGTCTAGAATTATCAGCATACGTGCATTTCCAATTAAATGTTTTTGTGCTTTTGACAGCTCTTTGGTTTTGCCCGTGTTGCTACTTAAGCTGCGGTCACACTGCACTTTTTTGACCCAAAGACTTCCATTCCGTATGTGAATGCGACAACCAGAAACGCAAGCTTGTGTGGCAAGTTTCGCAGTTCACTGCGTTGCAAAGTTCTGACCTGCGAGACTGATGACGGCAGCCAGAGAAGAGAATAACATCAAATTTACTCTCAGCCCCATAGATGCTGCATTAGAAACACCTCGCATAAGCTTTTATTCGTTTTTTTGTAATTTGATGCAAAGATGATATAATACATTCATAAATGCATATAAATGTTTATACGTAAAAAAAAAAATCTAAATATTAAAAACGTTCAAGGATTCAAGATTATGATGACTGTTAAATGCATCACAACAGTCTTGTGAAAAGGGTCCATTAGACTTTTGACTGATTATGGGGTGCACAGGTGTCTTTATGACAGTTTATAACCTTAAACAGGTGCTACTAAATTAGTTACATGAGCAGAGTGTAGCTGGACTATTTAAAAGCAAAATAACAGGTCTTTGAGAGTCAGAAATCTGGCTAAAAAACAAGTGATCCAATGCTTATTTGACAGTCTTTTACAAATAAATTTGTTTAAAAAAAATCATACAATGTGATTTCTGGATTTTTTTATTCAAGATTTTGTCTCACACAATGGAAATACATCTACAGTATTCTGAAAATTCTAGATTTCCTACTTAGGAATCATAGAGGGTGATCAAATACTTATTGACCTCACTGTGTGTGTGTATGAATATATATATATATATATATATATATATATATATATATATATATATATCTTATGAGCAGTAAGTAATTTCCTAGCAGACACAGATTTAACTTAAACTGAAGTTAAATTAAACTCTAGTACTTTTGCACACATGCACACGCACACACAGAACAGGTGGCTCTGCCAGAGAGAGAGACTGCAGCAGATGGCATCATGCACCTGACTTACACCAACACTAGACTCAACCACTATACTTTCAGTTACATTCATAAAAAAAACATCTAATAAAATCTAATGTTGAAGTTCTCATCAGGTTCTCCTAGTTGTGATTTAGCTGTGGCACTAAATGCACTATTTTGAGACATTGTGAACAAGATGGGAATGAGATATAAACATTGGCAGAAATTACCAAAATTAAAATAAGAACTTCACTGCAGAACAAAAGCAGGTGATAACAAACAAACTAGCACGAAAACTGACTGTCTTCGACTGGTGGCTTAGTGTATCTGGGCCTAAAGACCTAACACTTGCTTAATCAATGATGGGTGTCAGGGTGCAAGAATCTATTATTTTTTCTTACAGTATATATTGCATCAAGAAGAGATGCTTCATGTTTGAACAATAGGAGAACAGAAACTCTACTGTACAAATCTTTCAAACATGGTGAAACGAAATAGAAAGAAATAATATTGTAAGAATAAATTATGCAACAATAGAAAGGTTTGTGGAGTTACAGCAAAAATAGTTATAGCTTTTTGATGCCCCTACAAAAAAAACAAAAACACACTGCTTTGCAAGCCATGGTTTGCCATTACGTCTGTTTATAAAGATGGCTGCAATGATTGCTTAAGGAGCAAAATGTAGCGTCAGACTGAAATTTAGTACATAATGCAACGATGACTATTATAACAAGAAACATATTGCGGGGTAAGGTGGTTTGTTGGAACATTCTAACTGGCTTGTTCCTGGCCTAGAGTCAAGGTCGAGGTTTGACGGCTCTAACAAACTTTAAAACCTCGAAAACATAAGCTGCATTAAAGATAATCTAGTTAGCTACTGATCATAAATGACTATCTTGGGCCACCAGAATATTTTTTTAATTGACTTGCAGCTGGACATACAATGCTTTAATATGCTTTTATATCACCCTACAGCCCAAGACCGGTTACTCACTGAAGCTAAGCAGGGCTGAGCCTGTTCAGTACCTGGATGGTAGACCACATGGGAAATACTAGGTTGCTGTTGGAAGTGGTGTTAGAGAGGCCAGCAGGGGGCGCTCAACCTGTGGTCTGTGTGAGTCCTAATGCCCCAGTAAAAGTGAAGGGGACACTACACTGTCAGTGGGCGCTGTCTTTCGAATGAGATGTTAAACCGAGGTCCTGACTCTCTGTGGTCATTAAAAATCCCATGGCACTTCTCGTAAAGAGTAGGGGTGTAACCCCGGTGTCCTGGCCAAAGTCCCTTAATCAGCACTTTCCCATCATGGCCTCCTAATCATCCCCATTCATCGAGTTGGCTCTATCATTGTCTCTTCACTCCACCTATAGCTGGTGTGTGGTAAGCGCACTGGCGCCGTTGTCCTGTGGCTGCCGTCGCATTATCCAAGTGGATGCTACACACTGGTGGTGTGCTATATAAATACACATTACATTACAATATGTCATTTTGTATAATATTTTGTGAAATATGTTGTCTCATTTTATTTTCACAAATGTAGCACTGTGGTCCTGTGAGACATTTAGTTCCTAATCATAGAGCAAGTCTTTAAGTCTTGTCACATTCTTTCTTGAGGCTGTTCCACAGCAATCTACAGCATTCTTGATGGGTGAACATTAGCCAGTGGGGGAGGGTCTTTTGTCTCTCCAGGTGTGAACTATTCATGGACATTGTCACTCCCACGCATACAGCTGAGCTAACCCAAAACTGACTTTACAAATTGTAAATCATTGTAATGTTTTCGTTGAATGAGAGAACAGAATAATTTTCACATAATTGGGAAGTAAATATTCTAGCCTACAAGACTAGTTACTCAAAAGTCTTGTTCAGGCCCATTCTGTGATTTTTTTGGACCTTAATTGAGCTACATTTTTTTTCTCCAAAACTTACTAACCACACGTAATTTGTTTTTCTAAAAAACGCAAGCATGTACATCAATATTTCGCACATATTTTTGTAACACAGTTTGAGCTGAATACAAAAAAATACATGTTGGCCAATACTATGTAATAAGTAAGCCCACACGGAATCTGCGCGTGCAGAATTCCACAGATTTTCTGCAGATTTCTGCAGATTTTTAGCCCATCATTATTTCTGTTTATTTACTTGAGTAAATGTGTGTAAATCTATATTTATTCAGTTTTTAAATTAATTACAGTAATATATTTGACTAATGTAAAAATGTTCATCTGATTTATGTTCAATGCAGTTTGTACAGTAATATTTTCTGTCTTTTAGTAGATATATTATATGAGAGACTTGCTTTGTTTACCAAATAAAGTGGATCTAATTGGATTTGCATTTTTAACATTAAATAAAAGTTAAAAAGACATTATTTTTTATTTCACATATTAAGGTTTTAGTTATGATACTCCCAAAATAATTCAGCAGAATTTTTACCAAAATTCTCTGCAGAAATAGCCAAAAACGTCCGCAGATTCTGTCTGGCCCTAGTTAGTAATAAGTAGCTGAAATAAGCACAAATGTCAGGGCATGTCAAAACATCTTAAAGGCCCCAAAATAACCTAAAATCTAAGAGAGTTAATGATTATTGCTCATATGATGAGTTAAAGTGGTTAAATTAGGCCAATATTTAATTGAAATATGTTTACTTCATTCCCCTGTCAAGTTTGTTTTTTATAAATACATTTTTTATATTGGAAGTGCTGTACATACATTAGCGCCCATGTTTTATGAGTATGCCACGTTTATAAATGAGAGCCCTGGCAACTGTTTAAACTAGGTACCACCTTTTTTTCCTTTTTTTTTCAGCAGGGTTTACAAAGGAAAAGAAAAAAGTGGAACAAAGAAAAAACTAAACACCATGAATGTCAATGACTGCTTTTTTCCCCAACATTCTTCAGTTTATCTTCTATATATTAGCAGAAAGAAACAAGTGGAGCATGATAATAATGACAATATCATTCATTCTTAGACATACCTTGATCCAATATGACAAGCTGGGCACTTGACTGCACGTTGCCAGCGTCATTCTCAGCTAAACACTGATAGAAACCTTCATCTGACTTGACCAGTCCCAACACCTGCAGGTTCTGCTCCTTCTGAAAACACCCACACAAGAACATTTGCATCATCCCGAAGAACTCAACAGAAGATCGTTAACTTAAATAATGATCAATCATGGGAATTGGTGTTAACTGACGTCCCAAAGGCAACTCACAATGATCTTGAAATAATCGCTCGGGATGACCGCGTCTCCATTTTTCACCCATTTGATGGTGGGAGAAGGCAATCCTGAGACCTCGCACTCAAAGATGACGTCTGTGGCTTCATGAGCAAACACATTCACAGGTTTCTTTAAGAACTGTGGAGAATCTGAGAAGAGAAGCAAAAAAACAAAAACAAAGCGAGCGTGTGCATGAGAAACCAATTACTTGTTTCTTTGGAGAAACGGCACTTTAAATGTCTATAATCTAGCGACATTAATCACTTCAGGAAACAACACGATTAAATCAGACTGATTTAGATTCTAAAAATACCTCTAAACATTGGGATGTGGTGAAAATATGTACCTCCTAATGGCCAGAGGAAAAATGTGAAACCTCCAAAAGCTTCCCATTAGTAAATGAGGTTATTTGATCTTGGAGAAGATAAACAGGACGTAGCTCAATAACAAGACCATATGCAGGAGAATGATTCAGTCTGTCTGCTATGATTCAATATTTGAAAACTAAACATTTAGATGTATATTTCATAAGCATCGCATTTGTTTTTCTCCATATGCTAAAACAAGATGTGGTTATTTGCATATGATTAATTATGCCATGCATAAATCTGTAATTAATAGCTTTGATAGACTTATTCAAATATTTAAACAAAGCATTATTATTGAAATAAACATACAAGTAAAGCTTTATATTACCAACAAAAAGCTACCGTTATACCATGTGGTCACACAAACATTAGATGTTCCTCCAATATCTCATTACAAAAAATAAAAAACAACAGTGATGAATAAAATCAATGTGTCGTTCAAATTGTACAGTATACAGCAGAGACAATAATTTACCAGTCAATCAACATTCCTACTCTCACCTATGGTCATGAGCATTGGGTCATGACTAAAAGGACAAGATCTCGGATACAAGCGGCCGAAATGAGTTGCCTTCGAAGGGTGGCAGGGCGCACTCTTATGAATAGGGTGAGGAGCTCTGACACTCAGGGAGGAGCTCGGAGTAAAGCCGCTGCTTCTCTATACCAAGAGAAGTCAGCTGAGGTGGCTTGGGCATCTGTTTCAGATGCCTCCTGGACGCCTACTCTAATGAAGTTACGGCCACCTGGCCGCCGAGAAGAAGGAGGCGGAGAACCGACGGACTTTTAAAGAAATATTTATTAATAAAAGGGACGGCAGCTCCTCACGGAGACTGCTGTCTAAATCAAAACAAATGGACGGCAGCTCCTCACGGAGACTGCCGTCAAACTGAAAGCAAAAGTAAAACAATATGTTTGGGCCCGGTCCTCTCTCTCTGTCCTCTGCCATCGTTCCTCCTCTAATAGTCCAGAGCTCCTTCCGTGGGATTGAAGGCAGGTGCACGCCACAGGTGCATCTCATCTGTGGCGGGCCTCGTTTCGCTCCCACGGCTCTCGGCCACGCCCCCTCGCCACACCTACCTAGGGAGGTGAGGTGAGTTTTTCACAGACTTCAACAGTGTGTAAAAATCTTGATGTTTCCGTGGGTCTCGTCTATCAAATCTGATCTTTAATCTGTATTTTATAATGGATTCAGGTAAACTGATTGGCTGGGCCATTCTACAGCTTGTTTTTTTGTTCTCTGAAAGCATTTGAGAGTTTTCTTGGCTGTGTTTTGGATCATTGTCTTGCTGAAATGTCCACCCTGGTTTCATCTTCATCATCCTGATAATGTAAATGTTGAACTGAAACAGCTGATATACATTTACATTGAGGAAGGGCAGAGGGTTGCTGAAGAACTACCGAGAGATTCCAGTTGCTGTCTGGGCTTTCACTGCCTTTCTACACCTTTCTTTCTTCATGTGTTCAATATTTTTTCCCTGTGTCTTTTAATTTTATTACACATAACTTCATTTGTTAGATTTGTTTTCTTTGAATACATGGATTTCTTAATTGTTGCCAACATCCGGGTAACCTTTAGAAATACACTTTCTGAGAAAAATGGCATGTGTACTTATTTTCCCCACTGTATATGTTAAATAGTTCATTGTGGATCAGTTTATTCAATTTCAGCTTCATGTCTCTTATTTATTTTTAAAAAATCTGTCTAAATATTTAAATTTTAGTGCATGAAATTCAACATTAAAGTAATTTCAGCAAGTAGATGAAATATAATCATTTTCATATTTTATTTTATTTACAGTTAATGCTTATTTTATCCAAAATAACATTAATAGTTAATTGTAGCTTAAATTACTTGTTTGTGTGTCATTTTCTTTTTGATTTTAAATAATGTTTTACCCATTTCTTATATTTTATTCAAGTTATTTTATTCAAAATTATAGTGAAAATGTGAAAACATCATCAAATAGCTAAAGTAAAATATATAAAAAATGTATATAAAAATCAATTTTATTTTAGTTAATGCTCATGTTTATTTATATAAACAAAAATGGTTTTGGAGACACCAAATTAATTTACTGCATATTTTTATTTATATAAATGTGAACGTTTTAGTTATTTAATTGTGTTAAACTATTTAACCATCTTTATTAGTTGTTTTTAAATATATCTAAATATTATATTAGTTTAGTTTTAATTATTTTACCTCAAATTAAATTAAATTAAATATGACTGCAGAATCTGTTTATTAGTGATTTCATTAGAGAAACCTTTTCAAAAAACATTATATTTAAATAAAATACAATGTACCATTGCCTGATAAATGGGCTGATCTAAATGCTGGAATTGCAATGGAATTGTAATGCAAAAATGTAAAAAAAGAAAAGAATAAAAACAAAAATTTACAAAAAAAAAAATCAATTGGGCGGAAAAAGTACAAATATAAACTATCAATAGTAGCAATATTACTAATAGTTTGCTATGAGGGAATAATGCAAAGCCGGTGGGTTTGCATTATTGCATATTCCGTTTCTGAAATAAGATAGACTACTGAAATAAAAGTCTCAGCAACATCCGCTTCACAAAGATTTGAAGCAAATGCTGGAATTGTAATGCAAACACACACACACAAATCAATTAATAAAAAAATTAAATAAATTAAATTAAATGCACGGTAAATGGACTGATCTAAATCTAAAAACGCAAACAAAAAATGATCAAAGTGGAAAAGTACAATTAAAAACTATGAATATCAAAGTAAATATTTATGAGATTGTCAATAAAACATACACATTCGCATTAGATAACCAAAGAAAGCAGGACGCCTACACAAAGCTATGATTGGACCTAAGTTGAGCTAAAACAAAGCTTACAGTATGTTTTCCAGATGAGCTGGGTTTCTAGAATGGGTTTCTATCTGGCTCTGTCATATCTAACATAAGTTGCAGCGTGGAGCCAAACTGACAGAGGTGCGGTGATGAATGGCTGTAAGTCTGTGCTCCTGCAGTTTGCTGAGGCCTGCACACACAACCTGCTGAAAAACACTTGTCACACACTGCTGGGTTCCTGCTCACGCCAGATCCACACGGGACAGATGGTTCATGTTTCACTCACTCAAACACACACACTTACACAGGGCAGCGCTTCATATCAGGGCTACTGACTGTAAAAATGATGCATCAGCTACAAATTCACTGATAAAACTGGTGTTGATTTCTTTTGGAATTTCTTGAACAACTATTTAAGCCAGTTTTGTTTAAAAATTAAGGCTGGGTGATAAATCGAAATGAAATGAAGTATATTAGTATCTATGAAGTCTGCCTGAAGTAAAAATGTACAATGTTTATTTTGCTAGCTCACATGGTTATTCATAAAGCCCCTGTGAAGTGCTTTGAAATGTGTATTTTTATTCAATGTTTGACGTAATCTCAACCAAAACATGAAGAGAGGGTGGGACATAGTGTAGCTCCTCCCCTTTAAAAAAAACAGCCAATAGCGTTTTGTTTTATCACCGCTCTGTCAGTGAAAGTGGTTGAGCTCAAGTGCATCAAATGAAAAGCAAATGACAAGCATCTTGTAGGGGGTGGGGCATATCAGATACTAGAGAGCATTTAATTGGTTATGATGTGATGAGAAACTGTAGTATGAGTTAAACCAAAGTTAAACCAAACTACAAGTGACAAACTAGAAGCTTTACATGTTTATATCAGTTTTATATCTTCCAAACGCAATTTTTGTCACAGTTTTGGTGCGCACTAGCATATAGATATCTTAAAAACTAACAATACTGATACTAACAGAAAAAATAAACTTCATTTTAATTTCATGGGACCATAATTAATCAGTTCAAGTTAATCCACTGAAAAAAAGTTTTGGTAATCTTCACTCAAAAATTGACCATCTGCTTCCATGTTTGGAGTGGTGTTTTTTCTGTTGACGTCAACTTGATGGCTTCCATAGCAACTACATAGCAATATTCTCAACCACGGTCCTCTTACTAATAGTTTTATGAGGGAATAATGTGTGAAACACAGCCCCACCTACTACTGAATATTCAGTTTCTAAAATAAAATATACATATTAAAATAAAAGTCTCACCGGTTCACACAGATTTGAAGCAAATGCTGTAATTGTAATGCGCACCTTGTCAGGGAAGCACGGTTGTGTAATTAGTAGTAAATTTCCTCTGAAGGCCAAAGGGCGCTGTTGTGCAGTTAAAACACTAATCCCCCAATCCCCAAAGTGCTTGATAAATGAACAGAAGATGTAATCGCTTTCACTTTCTGTGTCCCAAATGGCACACTATACACTATGTACTTATGCACTTACACACTCAACAGCATAGTATAGACCATTTCAATGTGGTCATTTCATTGGCCCACAAACATTTCCTGCTAGTTATCAACCTCAATTTCATAACTGTAACAAGAGGCAATTCAATCATAACTTCATGTTAAAACAGCTATCATAAAATTTTTTATCAATATGTGGCTCTTTCTGGACTCTCGGAAGCTATAGAAATTTAATATGTAAACAGGAAATAGGCTGGGACCATTGTTTTTGTTTACATCCCTCAAAATGGTCTATAAAATGTACAATGTCTATTCTGCTAGCTCACATTGCAATTCTAAAGGTGAACAATTAATGCAAGTTAATCCAATGAAAAAGCTTTTTTGGTTTGTTAATCCAATCAAATTCCAACCATTTGCTTCCACACTTGGTAAGGTGATCATTCTCTGCTGACATCAACTTGATGGCTCCCATAGCAACTGCATGCAGTAGCAATGTTCTTAACCACACCACGCCGTTAGTTTGCCATGAGGGAATGATTTTTAAAAAGAAAGCCCCGCTCCCTAGTCAATATTCAGTTTCAGCTGAAAGCACATTAGAATACTAAAATAAAAGTCTCAGCAACTTCCAGTTCACACAGACTATAAATGTAATATTTTAAATCCCTCCAAAAAAATCGAACAACTGTCTCTTAAATGGTGTTTCTAAACCATCAAATTAATCAAAAACAATGTTTGTTTTTCCCAAGCTGCTCAAGCTAATGCAAACTCTAATAGAGCAAAATTACCAGCCTTATTCTCAAGTCAATCAAACTATGGCCGTGTCCAAAATCCCCTACTACTTGAGTAGGTACTACATTTGAATTTACTACATGACTGTTAGAACAGTACGTTCTATATAGTATGAATGTGAGTATTATGAATGGAGCTCAGATGTACTACATAAGCTATTTGTAATTATTACTGTATGTAACCTACTTACATCAGTTGCTCACTTCACTTCACTTCTGAAGTAGTTACCAATTTATTCCTGACGGCAAACCTTCTCCCAAAACAACGGCGACCTCTTTGTTTACAAGTTTGTGGGCGCTAAAGTGGCTTCCGTCAAATCAGCTTCTGATTTGTGTTTTAATGGCGGAGGAGGGAATTCATGAGGTCAAAAGGGACCCACTGAACATTGCCTTCATTTCATATAGATTACAAAACCAGAGAACGTTTGCTTTTGATGAAAATGAAACCTACTCACTATTTACTCACCCTCAAGTAGTTCCAAACCATTATGAGTTTCTTTCTTCGGTTGATCACAAAAGAAAAGATTTTGAAGAAAGGTGACTGACTTAGTACAAAGTAGACATAGTATGAAAAACAAATGCTATGAATGTCAATGGTTTCCAGCTTTCTTAAAAACATATTATTTTGCTTTAACAGAAGAAAGAAAGTGAAGTACGTTTTGAAAAACAAGTGAAGAGCGAGTAAACGACGACAGATTTTTCAGCATTTGGTGAACTATCCCTTTAAGCCTTTTTCATCCTATAGAAAATAGGACCAACTAACCCTTTGAGAAAGTACACAGTTCAATTGTGCTGTGAAAACAACACGAGTCAAGTTAAAGATAAAGCCGAAATCATTCATTTCATGCTCGCAGTCTGGTTATGCTCCCTATACATTCAGCGTGGGGATTATAGAGATGATAAAAACATCTCGAATGACCACACGGCTCTTATCACTGCCTCGCTCGCATTCATGAGCATGTCTCAGGTTTCCTGATGTATCCCAGACAATGTCGAAGCTTAACACACACACTGTTGTTTCTATTCATATACATCAAGGTTATTAAACCTTTGCATTTTAAAATGAGTTTTTATTTTGATACTGCATTTAAAAAATTACCTTTGCTGCTTGTTCAAACTACTTATTAAAAATGAGTTGCAACTAAATAATTATAAAATGTTTTTTTTGGGACAACTTAATTGTTTTATGTTCAATCCATATAAATTTGTAAAATCAATGAAGTTAACTTAATCGATTTGTGTTGGGACAACATGAAGGAATTGTGTGGAACCCAGCATTCATTAAAGGTTATGCTATCTTATTTACTGTTTATTCCGGATGTTCTTTAGTTGGCAAAGAGTTAGCAGAAAGGTTATTATAGTTTAGCATTTTTAAATGAATTTTTATTTCAATACTATTTTTCAATTTGCTGTACATTTCAGTTGGTTTCATTAATGGTTTCATTATTTTTTATTTTATTTTGTGAACACATTTATACTTAGTTTTTATATATTTACAGCACTCAATTGCACTCAATTTTTTAAAGAAATTGTGTGAAACCCTGAATTTTTACAGTCTACACTCAGAAAAAAAGGTATGCGAGCTGTCACTGGGGTGGTACCTTTTCAAAAGGTACACATTTGTACTTAAAGGGTCCATATTGGTACCTCAAAGGAATATATTAGTATCTAAAAATTTTAAGAGGAACACTTTTGTACCTTTTAGGTACTGATATGTACCCTTGAGGTATAAATATGGACCTTTTAGGTACAAATGTGTACCTTTTGGAAAGGTATCACCCCAGTGACAGCTCGCATACCTTTATTTCTTAGAGTGTATTTAAAAATTTGCTGTATATTTCGCTTCAGTTTTAGTTAGTTCCACTAGTGGTTTTGTTCGTTTTAGTTTAGTATTTATTTTGGGAACACATTTCTATTTAGCTTTCCTACATTTCGTTATAGTCAGTTTAACAGTTAAGTGAACATGTCTGGTGTCAACCAAAGTTTCGTGATTGTACAGATCGTACAGGGGTGCGTTTCCCAAACAACAAAGTAACTCGCGGCTGAACTATCATAGTATGATGCATAGTTTGGAAAAAGAACGATGTAGTGACGAGTGTTTCCCAAAACCCTTAGTTTCTCTGTCGCAGATCCATCATTTGAACCACGTTAGTTATAACATAAAACGCCCATAAAAGGGGGTGAAGTAACAACTTCTTTAGAGAAGAACCTCATAATTTCTTTGTGCAAATTATATTGTTTTTACACGCACATGGATTTAAAATATATCCAATATTAGTTTTGGTAAAAACATGCACTCGCTTTCCATATTAATTGAAATATATGTAAATAGCACATATAGGGCCAGTGTTTCCTTTACAAATATTATTGAGAATATTACATATTCTATTCTAAAACATAAAATCACTTACAAAAGCTAACAAGAATTCTAATATCAGATTTAAATCATATAAATAAATCAAAATATAAATAAATAAATAATGAGGCTATGTATTAAGAAATTAAATGTAATATTTATTATTTATTAGAAAATGAAAAAAAAATCTATTTTAATATTAATAATAATGATGATGGTGATTATTACTATTAAGTAGCATATAGTTTATTTATTTTTTGAAAAGCCTGCTTTTACAATTTTATCATGTGCAAACCACTGCAGATATGCTCTAACCAGCAGGCCCATATGTCATATACAGTACAGATACTTCATAAATAACCTTTTACTTAAATTAAAAGCATTAACGTATGCTATGTTTTTTGTTTTCACAAGCTTTGGAGACGTAACATAAATTCCGCTTTTAAAAAATAGTCACCTATAGCTTTTGTCATGAGGCTGTGTTCAAAATGACATCAAAGTTTTCAAAGTGCACTGCGAAGGGAGCACAATTGTAAACATGAAGATCGCTAAAACTAAAAAATACCTTGAAAGCAAATTACACCTAAGAGTGATGACCTTAACGTTTTTTATTTTTAATAATTCCAACTTTGAATGTTAGAATGTTCTAAATGAATAGGGCATAGGGGGGATAAGTGGAAATAGAACACAGCCAGGAACTATGTTTCTAACTACAGCTCTAGAGGTGTCGTTTCAAGTGCTCAAGTTTGCGACTCAGTTTGCAAATGTTCGTTGGAAAGATGGATTTGGGAAACGGCAAATCAACAAACTATCTTTGTAACGACGGAACTTGCGACCTTAGTTGGCTAACGATGGTTTTGGGAAACGCACCCCAGATTAAACAGACAATAAACTCAAAACCACACACAAATGCAATATAATAAACGTACAAATAACGAAGACAAACTTCTTCTTATTAAACATCATGTATGTAATTAAACATTCTTAGTTTATTTATATACTTATTTACTTATTTTTAGCCAATGAATTTGTAACGGCGCCACCTGCTGGTACTTCTCTAAATAGCCACAGGTCAGCTTTTCCGCAACAGAATGAGTGCTTATTAATGCTGAAATCTATCATTATTTGTAATAATTAGTATTTTCTTTCAGTTTGTTTTTCAGTGACCGTTGTACGTTTCAGTTAGTTTTAGTTTTCATTTATTTGCTGTTTGTTCAAACTTAAAATGAGCTGAAACAATACAATTCTTAAATTTACTGGGGGGACAACTTAATTGTTTTAAGTTCAATGCACTTAAATTTTGTACAAGTTAACTTAATTCCTTCATGTTGTGTCAACACAAATTGATTGTGTTTTTGACAGGGTATAATTTTAAAAATAGTTTATTTCAGTTTACGAAAATATTTTTAGTCTTTGTTTAATTTTCGTTTACTAAAGTAACCTTGATCTACACAGCAGGCCGAAAAACAGCAAACATACCCATACAACTTGCTCTCTTATGTTCAGTAAGGCCTTGAATAAACAATCTACCAAAGTTTAATATCATTCTGTATTTATCAGTATTGCAAAAACAGAGAAATTCCCTGACCAATGACACTAGCGCACATCTTTGCATGCTGAATAACTGATACAAAAATGTATTCACAGCTGTTCTGTGCCTGCTGGTTGACATTTCAAATCTGAGCAAACGAGACAGGAATAGTTTTATTTCACATTTCACATTCGAAACAGCTACAGATGAATGTTTCAGATTCAATACTGCCTGCTCTGTCAATATTGCGTAAGTATGTTGATTACCACAGTAAAATAATGCCGACTTCCTGACAAACAAGCAAACAAGGCCAGCGCTCCTCAGGGATTACAATCACAAATGTGAATTTCATATTTTTATTGTCAAAGCACTTACATGAATTATTCAGCAAAAAAAACAAAAAACTGTTTATTATTTTGAGATGTAAAGTATTTTTAGTGTTCGGACTCATTTTCTAAGCAAATGAACTTGTGGTTGTGTGTTACCAGTGTAATTCCTGGGAGTGAAGTTCCCTTCATGTAAACAGCCCATTGTTTGGCATATTTGCAAGTATTATTATGCACAGTGTTCTGGGTTTAGGATGGAGTTATAAATATTACACATTTTTATCTATTTTATTCACACAAATCTTGTGCCAATAAACATAATATTGCTATTAAGTTCAGTGTTATTTTAGTATCCCTTCAAATAGATAATTTACATACGTGCACATGTATTTGTAATGCTTACATTTCTATTTTGTTTTATTATTCATTCAATCATTTTTATTTCGGTTTGGCCCTTTATTAATCCGGGGTCGCCACAGTGGAATGAACCACAAACTTATCCAGCACATGTTTTTCGCATCAGATGCCCTTCCAGCTGCAACCCATCTCTGAGAAACATCCATACACATTCATTCACCCTCATACACTACGGACAATTTAGCCTATACCCAATTCACCTGTATTGCATGTCTTTGGACTGTGGGGGAAACAGGAGCACCCGGAGGAAACCCACACGAACGCAGGGAGAACATGCAAACTCCACACTGACTGACCCAGCTGAGGCTCGAACCAGTGACCTTCTTGCTGTGAGGCGACAGCACTACCTACTGTGCCACTTATATTTATTGCGCCACTCATATTTATTACTCATTTTTAATATCTATATACTTACAATGATAACGTTTGTACGTTTAATACCGATAGTTTAATAGTTGTAACAGGGATTCTTTATACAATCAAAAAAATACAATTTACAATTTACAAGGATACAATTTGCACAGGCTCACCAAAATTGAATAATAGAAGATTGGAAAAATGTTGCCTGGTCTGAGTCTTGATTTCTGCTGCGACATTCAGGTGGTAAGGTCAAAATTTGGCATCAACAACATGAAAGCATGGATCCATCCTGCCTTGTATCAATGGTTCAGGCTGGTGGTGGTGGTCTAATGGTGTGGGGGATATTTTCTTGGCACACTTTGGGCCCATTAGTACCAATTGAGAATCGTGTCAACACCACAACCTACCTGAGTATTGTTAGTGACCATGTCCATCCTTTTATGACCACAGTGTACACATCTTTTGATGGCTCCTTCAAGCAGGATAACGCGCCATGTAATAAAACACAAATCATCTCAGACTGGTTTCTTGAACATGACAATGAGCTCACTGTACTCAAATGGCCTCCACAGTCACCAGATTTCAATCCAATAGAGCACCTTTAGGGTGAGGTGGAACAGGAGATTCAAATCGTGGATGTGCAGCCAACAAATCTTCAGCAAATGCGGGATGCTATCATGTCAATATGGACCAAAATCTCAGGAATATTTTAAGTACCTTGTTGAATCTATGCCACAAACAATTAAGGCAGTTCTGAAGGTAAAAGGCTGTCCAACCCGGTACTAGTGAGGTATACCTAATAAAGTGGCAGGTGAGTGTATATATTTAATTAAATCATTCAGTTAATAATGTTTATGTAAATAATTTTACTACTTAGAATTTACTTTGTATTTTTAAAGATAAAAGCATTCACTAAAGAACCAGCGTATGTTAAATATGTTGTTGTTATATTAGCCTAATACACATGTACAGTACATAGACCCTCACTCATTAGAAAAGTGGTTGAAAATATAAAAAAAAAGAAATTTATATACCAGGTCTAAACATGAACGTGTCTACCTTATCTACATGTAATCCTATCAACCAAAACACATCTTATTGGTGTGTAAACTGCTTTTTATTCTCACATTCAAGAATCCTAAATCCTAAAACACAACTTGTGTTGAAACAATGCACAATGATCGGCCAACAGCCAATATTAGCAGTAAAGAGCGTGTTTGACAGTGGCTTGGACTGGCTTTGACTTTGGCATTGCACCTCTTGTGTGAGCTCTTGGCTTTGACTGCACCATCACTCCCACACAATACCTCTGCCACCCCCAAGCGGTTTTTTTTTGCCCCCCCCCCCCCCCCCCCCAGCACCCCCAGTTTCTCTCATCTTTTTATCTCATCACAGTACAGGATCAATTCTCGGCAGACAGACAGATGGCTAAAGCTCATTACACACCACATATCGGCATGAAATCCGCAGTCCAGATTCAATGCGATTTCACACCTGTCTGAACCATCTCACATCCCTTTCATCATTGCACAATCACACCTCACGCGCTCTAGTATAAATCTCGAATGATGTAGTATGAGCAATTACGCAGATTGGTAGCAAATTCCAGTATCGTGCAACCCTAGACTCAGTGTGCAAGGTTTGTGTATGTGTTTGAATATGCACACAAAAAACAAGCAAAAAGCAAAATGCGAAAGGGGGTTTTCAGAATAGATTAATTATAATACATCGGACTCGGAGTGCAAAGTTTGTGTACGTGACAAATTTTTCGGATATGAATGCGCAAAACAACCGAAAGGCAAAATGCGAAAGGATTTTTTTTTGGAATGGATTCATTAATATGCATTGGACTCTTTGTGCAAGGTTTGTGAACATGACGATTGTTCAAGTATGAATATATACAACGCATAAAACAAATTTTAGACTTTAATGTGCAAAGACTTTAAGGCCGTACTTACACTATGTACAGCTGCTTTGAACCGGGCCAAAGCACGCTTGTCCCCCCTCCCGTCTCCCCCGACGGCTCGCACTCACATAACATTCGGGGGCCTGGGCATGCTTACTTCATCGATGATGCGTTGTTCAGTAAGCGCTTTCGCTCAGCACAGTGGAGATTTCTTTTGTTATATTGTTTAAGTTTAATATGCGGTGACACGCAGTCTAATATTTCGCCAAACAGATCAGCCATTTTTGACGCCAATAAACAATCATAAAGTCCTCGTGCTGCAGGAATTCGGAGGTTTGCTGAAGCTGCAGCTGTGGTGCAGTGAGGGATTTGCGTCTTTAATAATCTACGACAGTTTGCGTTCATTGAACAGTACGAATGATTAATTAATATATATAAAACAGTCTCTTAAAAGTCACGTCTCACTTTCAGTTTCTGGCCCAAGTGAACCACGCTCAGGTCCACCTCTTCCAACTGGGCCAGGGCCGCCCAAGTGAACCGTGCCTAAGCCCGATTCAGAGCACTCACACTTCTCAAATGATCCGGGAAATGGGCCTGGGCATTATAAAGATGCGATCGACACCATTCTTGCTCAAAAAACAAAACAAAACAATCTTGTGCACTTTCAAGTTCATTATTTTAAATGGAGGCCCAAATAAAGAGAAGAAGTGGCCACACATTTTTAGACACGACTTGTGAACAGCCAAAAAACGACATTTAGTAGATCCTGTTTTTTCTTCTTGGTAAGAGGCTGTTAGTCAGAAGACTTTCAAGATTTATATCAGCTTAAATCGACCATCATTCACTGCTGTGTGCCATCATTGTATTGTTGCGGCGTCATGTTTTGGCTACGTCTTAAACATAAACATTTCCCATGTTTATTGCACGTGCAGGTGTTGATTTTCAGTAAACCAATTTTCAAGGGTTCACACTTAGCTGATTATTTATAAGTAAGAGTGAGTTTGGCATGGTGTTCCCTGAGAGAGCCCTAAGCTCGGAAGATCCTGTACCCATCGGGATAGAGGAGAGTCTGAGCTCAGGTAGGTTTCGAGAGCTCCCCCGTATTTAGTTAAGAAAGAGGGGAAGGAATAGGGGTGGATGGGGGGATTCTTTATGACGAAGATGACTAAGGTAAGGAAATCAAGCTATTTATTTATATGTGTTTGAATTCCTCTGATTGATATATCATGTGATTGCTAATGTGGGGACCACCGTGGTCAATCATTAGCACGCGATTCTCTTGAAATTAGTTTATATATAAGCTTCATTTAGTATTATACTGTTGTGTTAGGTACCCTTAGGACAGAGTCCTAAAACGTGATGCGGTATGATTCGTTATTCGGTTCATTTGACAATGTAAGTAAAAAATAAATATGTAATGTATTGTACTTTACCGAACAGCTAAATGGAAACAAGTCATAATAATAATAATGCACAATATTCTCTACATCTTTTTTTTTAAGTAAAGAATCATCCGCACTGCTTGAAGACCTCATACTGTATTGTTTTGCTATTGTTTCCACAGTGGGTTAATTAATCAGCATCAAACTCGGTGTGCAAGGATTATCCGTGCATGACAAATTTTTAGGATAATGAATGTGAAAAAACTAATATGCAATTTCCCGGTTCAGCATGCAGACCCTTTTCTTTGAACAGTACTAGAGGAAAGAGCTTTACAGTGTGACGTGACAATCAATCGACTAGGGTTTAAGCGGTAAGGTTTAATCTCACCCTTCAGCGTGAGCTCAGCCTGGGCCTCAATGGAGCCATTGGTGTTTTCTGCTATACAGTTGTACACCCCAACGTCCTCCTCTGTGAGATTGAAGATCCGCAGACTCCCCCCGCCAAGTATCTCAAAGCGGCCACTGCTGAGAAGAGAAGAAAAAAATATATATATAATTAATTTTAATTAGGTAATTAGGCAAATCATCGTATAACAGTGGTGTTCTGTAGACAAGAAGGCTAATAATATTGACCTTAAAAGGGTTAAA
The DNA here is from genome assembly GCA_903798205.1 of Danio tinwini. Classification (NCBI taxonomy): domain Eukaryota; kingdom Metazoa; phylum Chordata; class Actinopteri; order Cypriniformes; family Danionidae; genus Danio; species Danio tinwini. The sequence goes on along the minus strand of CAIGQZ010034999.1, from coordinate 4,054,898 downwards.
AAAAATTGAATACTGCTTTTATTCTAGCCAAAATAAAACAAGACTTTCTTCAGAAGAAAAAATATTATAGGAAATACTGTGAAAAATTCCTTGCTCTCTTAAAAATTAGAAAAAATAAGAAAGAAAAAAAAAAATCACAAGATGGCTAAAAAGTTTGACTTCAACTGTATACTTAACCCACAAACACCAAAGCTAATTCAATAAGTGCAGCAGAGCTGCGACGCCTCACATGCAACGACATGGATTAGGTCAAGGTCAGGCTTTGTAATCAGAAGGTCTCCAGTTTGATCTTGACCAGGGGCAAACAATCAAATCACCATTGTGCCCTTTAGCAAAGGCATTTTACTCTTCAGGGTGTTTCAGAAGGAATGGCCTGCTAATAACTGGACCCTTTTGATAAAAGGCAATCTTTACTAAGACTGTAGTAAAAAGAGGAGCTTTACTGTCAGAAAATATAGTTTGTTTATTTCAGAAGGTCATTTTGGCCAATATGATACAACAACAAAAAAAAATACAGATAACAATATTGGTTAAATGCAGAGTATTACACATTTCTAGTTTATTTTTATGCATTGCATTAATTTGACTGAACATGAATTGGATTCATTTAAAGTGGTGGTCCACTACGATATCATATTTTAAACTTTGGTTGATGTGTAATGTAACTGTGTCATCTCTGCATGTAATACGCTCAGAGTTCAATGCAAAGGGGGACAATGGTTTTTACAGAGTTAGCTTAGCAAAGACTACATCGAACAAACTTTAGGGACTACAAAAAAACACATCAGGGCTAGTGAGATCACAAGGGCTTAAGGTTACACACATTTACCACGCACACACCCTGCGCAGCTGAGGGGTGTGGCCAGAGGCGCTGCAATGTGTTGCAGCAGAAAAATCAATCAAAGCTCAACTTCTAATTTTCCGTTGCTCTTAATACATTATGTAAACACAGCAGAGATTAAATAGGAAAATTCTGTAATTTTTTGAGTGCGATGCTAATGGTCTAATCTGATTCAATGATCTATGATAAGCTAGGCTAAAATTGCTCTTGCCAGACCCGGAGATCAGCTAAATGGATTCAAAATAAATAAGTCATTTCTACACCAATGTTAGCATCTACGTTTACAGAGCGTGTCATTGCAAAGATGAATGTGTCTTGGAGGAAGTGTACAGTAGAGCTGAAGTTCTTTGCTCGAGTCCGACGGGACAGGGCGGGACCCGACGATTTCGGGTGGGTTGGGGTTTAATTTCTATCATTTTAGACGGGGTCCGGTCAGGTCTGGGCCAGGCTTGGCTTGCGCAGTAAATGAACAGTCATGTGATGCATTTCGATGAGCGAGAGAAAGTAATCAAATCATTTGTTACAACATTAAAATCCATCCCTGCAAAGGTGAAACAAATGATGACGGAGAAGTGAAAAAGAGCGGTTTTTGACTGCGGTCAGGCCAGCCGCCAGTCCAAAAAGAACAGTCATTCTAGCCGCCAAGGTTTTTCAGCGGTCACTCATATGTATGTATGTATGCAATGTATGTACAGCAAGCAGACAGGGAAGATAACGAGTCCACTCGCAACATTGAAACTGCTGTCATGGAAAATTAAATGGATGTTGTGGTGGTCATGTAGGAGTGGAGAGCATGAGACTGATTCCTGGGACGCTCCAAGGACAGACGAGTCTTCGCTGAGGTCCAGCATTCTCCAGCTTCCGGCGCCTAGACTGCAGCTCTGCACAAGACATTTGGCCATAGGAGAAATGGTCGTGCCCAACTGAGCCTGGTTTCTCTCGAGGTTTTTTAAATTCTTCACTTTCGCCAGATGGTGAAGTTTTTTTCCTCGCCGCTGTCGCCACTGGCTTGCATGGTTCGGGATCTGTAGAGCTGCGCATCGATGGATTTGCTCTTCAGTGTTTGGACTCTCAGTAGTGATTATTAACCCACACTGAACTGAGCTAAACTGAACTGATCTGAAACTCTGAAAATCGAACTGACACTGTTTCAATTTACTATAATCTTTAATGTGAAGCTGCTTTGACACAATCTACATTGTATAAGCGCTATGCAAATAAAGGAGAATTGAATTGAATGTTCTTGGCTGGTAGAAGATGAACAAACAATCCTACCCAAAACTTGCAAAATTAGCCAGATCAGAACAATGCATCTCAGCCTGTAGCAGCAGCAGTGAAAGGGTGTTCGGTGCTGCTGGACGCACCATCCTTAGCGCAGGACTGAGCTAAAGCCATTTACAGTGGATTTAATAATGTTCTTTCACAAAAACACGTAGCCTAATCTTGGTAAGTAAAGAGTTTTTAAATTATAAATAAATATTAATTACACCATAAAATCATAATGTAGACAGAGTATACAGGCTAATGTTGTAATTAGGCTATTCTTTTAATATTCAGCTTCACCATTGCCTTAATGCCAGATTGTGAAGAGAAGTGACGAAACAAATACCGCAGAGCCTTTATCTTACTTTCATTATTGCCAAATACCCGTCATCATTTATAATTTTTTTTATATATAATTTGTTAAGACAGACTTATTTTTATTGGTGTGTTGGCCAATTTAAAGGCGAAGTCTATGTACCTAGGCCTATTTAGAGTGCTGAGATGTTACGATGTTACAGAGGACTTATTTTATTTCTTTGTTCTAACTTCCAAGTGGCCTACAGCCTACATATGTTAGGAATAAATTGTTAAAACATAATGACTCATTCTTGAAAAAAAAGGCAAAAGAGCTGTGTGCATGTGCACATTTAAATAATGTTGGGATATAAACAGGTTCGGGCTTTATAAAGCTGTCAATCAAAATGTACATTTCGGGCTCGGGCTGAATTCTGTCAGGCTTGGGCCCTATCAAGCCTAACTTTTATGGCCTGATTACAGCTCTAGCGTACGGCCTTCTGTCAGACTAACGTTGTCCAAAACACATGGTTTTAAAAAAACACTCCTTGTCCAGAATGAGAGTATAGTTCCTAACCATATCAGCCTAGAAAATAAAAACTTTTCAATTTCGGTTGGTCTTAATACGTTATGTAAACACAGAGAAGATTAAAAAGAAATATTATAAACACATTTCGGAATTTTTCAGCAAGATGCTAATGGTCTAATCTGATTCAATGATCTATGCTAAGCTATGCTAAAAGTGCTCCCGCCAGACTCAGAGATTGGCTGAATGGATTCAAAATATATAACAAACTAACACAGTATAAAGATTTCTACACCAATGTTAGCATCTAAATTTAAAGAGCGTGGCATTGCAAAGGCAAATGTGTCCTGGAGGAAGTGTACGACCTTCTGTCAGACTGACTGTGTCCAAAACCCACGGTTCCAAAGAATGCTCCTTGTCCAAGAGTGTGGTCATGTTGGTTATATTAATGTAAGTTTGTTTTGATTATTATGTCAAAATAAGAGTATAGTTCCTAACCATATCAGCCTAGAAAATAAAACCTTTTTTAATTTTCATTGGTTTTAGTTCATTATGTAAACACAGAAGAGTTTAAATAAGAAATTAATTAAACCATTTTGGTAATTTTTCAGTGAGATGCTAATAGTCTAATCCGATTCAATGATCTATGCTAAGCTAAGCTAAAAGTGCTCCCGCCAGACTCGGAGATTGGCTGAATAGATTCAAAATATATAACAAATTAACACAGTATAAAGATTTCTACACCAATGTTTGTGTCTAAATTTACAGAGCGTGGCATTGCAAAGGCGAATGTGTCCTGGAGGAAGTGTACAGCCTTCTGTCAGACTGACTGTGTCCAAAACCCACGCCAGACCACAGGACTTGCAGAAGAGCGAGAAACTCCATCACACATACCTCACCCTGAAGGAAAACCAGCAGGTGCCATAAAGGACCTCTTTGTCCTCTAGGCTCAAGAAACACACAGTGAAACACGTAGGCTCAATGCTGTGGTGCATTTCCACCTACGGTACACTTCGTTCCTCATGTTTTTCTTTCATGGACTGTGACGTTATTAGTCATAGAGGCTTTAAAGAGAGCGAACACAGAAGTTCCACACACCAGTGGATCTAAGCTGTCAGTGTCTTATAAACTCTGCATGTGTGTCCAGTTAAGTGCTTTCAATGCTTTAATGTGAGGGAGGAAAATTTACTGATCTGGTGATTTAAAAATATATATATTAATTGACTTTTATCAGATTAGGTCTGAAAGACTCCTTGAACCTAGATCCGATGAACAATTAAAAGTAAAACCAATTAAACATATAACTAAAATAAATGTATAGATATATTTGGTGGCAAAAGAAAACAAATGATGAGGAAAAAAAGTTTTTAATTGCTAAAATGTAATAATGGTTATCTATTCTCTTGGTCTGACATCAAGCAGCACCATTAAACGTCAAGCATATATAATAAATCATTTCATTTATGAGAAACCATTACCTGCTAATTTCAGTTTCTTATTCTGTGACATTTTTTAGGTTTGTATTTATTTAGAATTATGTTTATGTTATTATTATTATTTACTGTTAATAGAACATATTTTTATTTAATATGTATTACTAGAAAATAATATATTCATAAAAATAAATGACATAATAAATACAAAAAAGTTGTATTCAGACACATTTACATAAACAAATAAATGTCTGTAAGGAGGAAGGATGGAAGGAAGGAAGGAAGGAAGGAAGGATGTAAGGAAGGAAGGAAGGATGGATGTAAGGATGGATGACTGGATGGATCGTTTACAAAAGTAATAAAAGAAATATACAGTTGAATACTGGATGGATGGATGCATGGATGACTGGATGGATGACTGAATGAATGAATGAACGAATGACTGAATCATTTACAAAAGTAATGAAGGAAATACACAGTTGAATACTGGATGGATTGATGGATGACTAGATGGATGAATGGATTGAAGGAAGAAAGGATGGATAAAAGGATGAATGGAAGGATGGATGGATGAAAGGAAGGAAGGGTGATGAAGGATGAAAGGATGGATAAATGGATGGACGGAAGGATGGATGGATGAAAAGATGAATGGATTGATGGATGGATAGATGAAAGGAAGGTAGGATAAAAGTATGGATTGGTGAATGGAAGGAAGGACGGAAAGAGGATGGATGGATGGATGAATGGATGGATAGATAGATAGATGTATGGATAGATGGATAGTCAAAACCTATTTTTTATCAAGGGTTTCATTTTGCACCTTATGAAGAATACAAGGCCTTATATTTTGTCCATAAAAGTTATAAATAAAACAAAACTCTTATCAAATTCTGTTATTATTGGGAAAATAATAACCTTCCAATACCTAATTTTATTTTAGTGTATTCTCTTGAAATTAATTTCTTTAGTGGTTATGGTTCATTATATGTTTTTATGCTAGAAAAAATATCAAGTCACATAAAAAAAACTACGAAAAAAACGATAAAAAATACAACGACTACTACGACTACACCTACTACTACTACAACACCTAGTACTACTACAACTCCTACTATTATACCAGTACTACTATACTGCTGCTGCTGCTGCTAATATTAGTAAATAAACTTTTCAAGATCTGAAATAAATATAAAAAAAGGAGCATAAGGAGATATGACGTGACCCTGTTGAACATCCCGTCATGTTGATTCCTCCCATTCGTTACTCAAAAAATAGGACTGTCTCTCTTCCCACTCATCCCTACTCCTTCAAATTCCTCATCTTGTGTAAGTTGGACATTTACTATTATTCATTCGAGAATAAATTATTCAACAATAACCTACCAATACCTTGTTTTATTTTAGTTTATTCTCTTGGAATTAATTTCTTTAGTGTTTATGGTTCATTATATGTTTGTACGGTAGAAAAATTACCAAGACACATAAATAAACATGCGACAACAACAACAACAACAACAACAACAACAACAACAACAACTACTACTACTACTACTACAACTACTCTACAACTCTACAACTATACAAATCTGTTATTTATGGAAACATAATAACTTCTCAATAGTGCAAATTAATAGCTGGTACCTTGTTTTATTTTAGTTTATTCTCCTGAAATTAATTGATTTAGTGTTTATGGTTCAGTATATGTTTTTATGCTACAAAATTACCTTAAGTCACATAAATAAACATACAACAACAACAACTACTACTACTACTACTACAATTAAAACCACTACTACTACCAAAACTACAACTACTATAACAACAACTACTACTACCTCAACAACCACAACCACAACTACTACTACCTCAACAACCACAACTACTACTACTACTACTACAACTACAACAACAACAACCCCTACTACTACTACACCACCACCACTACTACTACTAATAATAATAATAATAATAAAAATAACAACAATAATCATCATAATAATCATAATAACAACCTAATAAGCTTTTCACGTAAAAAAAATAAATAAATAAAAATTGCATAAGGAGAAATGTCTTGACCATGTTGTACATAACATCATGTTGACTCCTCCCATTCATTACTCAAAAAAAAAAAAAAAAAGACTACAAGTTTGCCATTTACTATTATTCATTCTGAAGCATCAGAGCATTACTAGTGCTGAGGGAGCAGTAATGCTTTCGCTCTGTGTGTCTGTGTGCGGAGTCGCCTCAAATAACCCAGAACTAATGTGCACCGGCTCACGACTTCAGGCAGGTTAAGCTGCATATGCCATGATGTATATCCAGTGTGCCGCTCTGAGGCCAAACTGCTGGCATCCGTCAACAGAAATCTAACACCAAACTACCGGTGGCGCGGACCCAACCTGCCTCAGAGCAGCCAGTCTGTGATTGATGCCGTCATAAGATACAAGTGAGCCAGATGAAAGGCCGCCTTGTCAACAGCTCAGAAGCTTTTGGCAACACCTCCACCCTTAACTGTTCAGCTCCGTGGCTGTGACTCCAAAAAGTAGAGCAGCTACTAATAATGCCGTGCCAGAGGTTCGATGAGGGCAGTGACACTTCTCCATCTAAAGCCACCAGCAAGAGTCGTCTGCGAAAATCCAGTTCAAACCAGATTCTGAGGGGTTTTATGCTCGTGTGAAGTCTAAAAATGTCAAGCTAGATTTTGTGATGAAGAAGAAATAAATCGATAGAAATAAGGTTCTTAAAAAAATTCCTTAAAGGAACACTCCACTTTTTTATTTCTTGCCTTTCATGCTTCAAAAAGCTCATCTTCAGTGTATTCCAGTTCAAATAGATATGGTTCAGGATCAAAAGTCAAAGGAATTGTCTCTCGCAAATGTCTCCCTGGTTGCAAGGCTGTTGGTTATATTGATGAAAGTTTGCAAATGTTTTATATCTTTTGTGTCTGCTACAGCTTGTCACGTGGAACAACAGAGGTGAGGATACACGTGCAGTTTATTAAGAATAGTAGTCCGGCAGAAAACTGTCAGATAGGGATGGCTGACGTGAAACTGACGTTTTGACACAGTGTCGAGATCCTGAAGTGCAAGTGTTTCCAAACACTGCACTGAAGCATAATCCGAAAAACACACAGGTCACGTGACTAAGGTGATTTAAAACACCCAGGTCATGTGACTAAAGTGATCCGAAACACACAGATTAAATGACTAAGGTGATTCGAAACACACAGGTCACATGACTAAGGTGATTCGAAACACCCAGGTCATCTGACTAAAGTGATCCGAAACAACCAGGTCACATGACTTAGGTGATTCGAAACACATAGGGTCACGTGACTAAGGTGATTGGAAACACCCAGGTCATGTGACTAAAGTGATTTGAAACACATAGGTCACATGACTAAGGTGATTCGAAGCATACAGGTCACGTGACTAAAGTGATTTGAAACACACAGGTTACGTGACTAAGGTGATTCAAAACACCCAGGTCATGTGACTTAGGTGATTTGCAACACCCAGGTCATGTGACTAAAGTGATCTGAAACACCCAGGTCATGTGACTAAGGTGATTTGAAACACCCAGGTCATGTGACTTGTGATTCGAAACACACAGGTTACAAGACTAAAGTGATTCGAAACACACAGGTTACATGACTAAGGTGATTCGAAACACAGGTCATTTGACTAAAGTGATCTGAAACACACTGGTTACATGACTAAGGTGATTCAAAACACCCAGGTCACGTGACTTAGGTGATTCGAAACACACAGGTCACATGACTAAGGTGATTCAAAACACCCAGGTCATGTGACTAAAGTGATCCGAAACACCCAGGTCAT
>CAIGQZ010034999.1:4022228-4034439 GCA_903798205.1 Danio tinwini | reverse complement strand
AGTTGTAATTGTTCATTTACAGCATGTACATACAGTATTACTGTAAAATTTACTGCAATTCTTTATAGTGTAGTTAATGGAATTAAAGTTGTTTATTGCTAGTTCATGTTAACTCACAATGCATTAACTAATGCTATTACACTGCTGTTTGGAATACTTATTTCTGATTGGCCAGTCGTATCATTCAAAGGTACGCTATTTTGACATAACAACAGCTAAATAACACAGGCTCATCAGGGAGCTTCGAATCACGACTATATACATATACTGACACCCACATATCCTCATTTTTATCTGCTAGTCTAACATTGTGGCAGCTTTTGACTGTTTTGTGCATTGTTGTGAATGAATTTGTAGGTTTAGTCTATGCTTTATTCAGACGGTTTTGATTCTGTTTGACAGTTTGGTGCTATTTTGTGACTGAATAACATGCAGGTTACTGTATACTCCATTAGCTGTTTTCGTTTCTGTCAGCTTTTCGTTTAATTAAAAAATTACCTATTAACTATTACACCTCAGAACAATGTTTTGTCAAATTGTTATGTTTTGTGGCAAGTAGACATCTAATAATCTACTGCCAAATGGACTAAAGCCTGGTTTATACTTCTGCGTCAAGTGATCGCCGTAACCCATGGCGTATGCCTTGCACGTAGCCGTGCATTTATACTTCTGCGCACTGTTTCTGTTTCTCACCAATACACTTCTGAAATGCTAGTTAGCAGTAGGTGTTTATGTTTCTCTGTGTCGAGTTTCTTCGCTGGTGTTTAGTTTTTTTCTGAACACTTCCTTAAATGTACAAGTGGCTCAAACTCGGTCATTTTAAGGTGGGAACCAACAGACAAGCAACAACATTAATGATAAGGTAAACACAAAACAACAGTCTATATCCGGAGCTCCTTTGCAGGACTCCACACTTGTAAACACTCGCTGTATCGGGCGCACGGCTCTCACCTCCGCCCACACTCATCAGCGCTACCAAGCTGACCAATCACAGAGCTTGCGCTATGCGTTACATTTTTTGAGAGGTGTGCGTCAACGTCGCCGACGGTTACGGCGAGGGGCTATGCGTCCTCATCATATCAAATCAAATAATCGTGAAAGTACATCCAGAAGCTTCATTTTCGCCGATAAGCCTGGTTTTATTATTCAATAACAACATCCAGGATGTACTTTATTCCTAATGTAATAAGCATGAATCTGGATTTTAATAGTGCATTACTTAAAGTAAACAATAATTAATAAATGTTATAAAAGTATTGGGGCAGCACAGTGGCTTAGTGGTTCTCCCTGTGTTGGCATGGATTTTCTCTGGGTGCTTCGGTTTCCCCCACAGTCCAAAAACATGCCCTATAGGTGAATTAAATAAACTAAATTGGCTGTAGTGTGTGTGTGAATGTGAGTGTATGGGTGTTTCCCAGTACTGGGTTGCAGCTGGAAGGGTATCCGCTGTGAAAAACATATGCTGGATAAGTTGGCGGTTCATTCCGCTGTGGCGACCCCTGATGAATAAAGGGACTAAGCCGAAGGAAAATGAATGATAAATGAATCAATGTAGAAGTATTATTGATTGTTAGTAAATACATTGACTAACGAAACATTATAGTAAAGTGTGACCCTAATTCTCGTTCTTGGTGTTTACTGTTTGACAGTCTGTCTGTCTTTCCCTTTTCCTCCCAGCATCTCTGTGTCTGCCAGTGTTTCTCTTTCAGTCGATCCAGCCTGTTGTTTCACTCCCACTAGTAAGTGGCGTGTCTGTGAACCTGCTATTATCTCTCTCAGCTCTGCCCAGTGACTCATCATGGCTCCATCTACTGAGAGACCAACACAGTGAGAGCCAGTGAATCAGAGCAGTTGGTTGGACTCCACGCTCAATAAAGCTCTGTTTGCTTTTTGACATTGGAAAAACACTTTTCTTCTTGCACACATATACGAAAGCTTGAAAGGCTCTGTCTGTGGAATGATAGACTGAGTCGACGCTCTGCTCTGTGAGGTCAGAAACGATGCATCTCTAGACAGTGAAAGGTCAAGTTGTAGGACTAAAAATGGATAAAACCAGAAACAAATTAGATTCATTTTGAGATATTTTCCAAAGTAGGGCTGGACGATATGACAAACATCTCATATTACGATATAAGTCTTCTCACATCATGACAACAATATGTATGTCACAATATAGTACCATTTATGTAAATTCAACCAATTAGTAGTTTATACTTTGACTACATGTAAAGGAATATTACTTTTTTTTTTACATTTTACTGACAGGGTTTCATGAAGTCAAATGTTACACTTTTTAAGATCTTTTTAAGACTGTTATGAAATAAATTTGCAACTTGAAAAGGGTTAAATACTTATATATATATATATATAACTTAACATTTCTTTTTAAAAAAATTGGAAATGTTTTAAAAAACTATAACAGACTAAATAGTCTGGCCAGGTCTGTGTCCCCACCATGTAGCTATAGGGCTGGGTGATATGGCAAAAAATAAAAATAAAAAATCTTTTTTTTTTAAATTTTTTATAAAGTTTGACCGATTCCCGATTTCGATTTTTTTTATTATGTAACTAGTCCACTTAAAACATTACAACAACATGACTGAAGTAACATTCTCTTCATAAGCAACTTGAAAAAACATCTGGTTAAGGAACATTGTATTTTTAATGGTCAACAAGGTGTAGCCTATTACGTTCTTCATAGAGCACTCTCACAAGTGAGCGGTTAATTAGGTGCACCATATATTGCCTCTTAATTATTCTGCCATTGATGCAATTATAGGCCCAATCCCAATTCTATTTTTGTACCCTTTCCCCTTGGCCCTTAAAAACAAACGTGAAAGGGCAGGGCTTCAAGATTTACCCCCAAGAATTGGGACAGCACTACAACACCTGCACACGTTATCATACGTCATCGCGATCTCTTGCTTCATAAGAGATCAGACGATCGCGACTGCTGTAGTTAATCCAGTCGTGTTATTTTTTGGTAAATCACTGAAGGCATATATGATGTTATCATAACGATATAATGTGGCAATAAGACCGTGACTATACTGTGTATTTACACAGTGGCAATATTCATCTATGTAAACAGTCGAAAACAACATTAACATTATAGCAGACACTGTAAAATGCTCATTCTCAGCCACTAGACTTTTCTGACAGGGTGTTCAAATGTCATCGAGTGTCAGAATGTTGTGGGACTGCTGTACAGGAGTTATTATTAGAGATTTTAGGTCGCGAAATTTTGCGGTTTTTATTTTAGCGTTTTTTTTGTAATAGCATGACGGTAACACATGAACGCGGTTATGAATATATTAAAACGTGTTTGTTGTAAAAATTCGTAATAATGTCAAAAAAAACTAATTTGTGGCTCTCCTTACTTCCGGGTGCAGCGAAACTGCTGCTGTAGCAGGTGTATTCTGGGAAATTTTCTTACCCCTTGGTTTTGAGTGTGGTCCTGACCCCTTGCCCTTAGCCCTACGCCTTTAAGCTAAAGAGAATTGGGACACCATCACCCCTTTACATGAACCCTCAAAACAAGGAGTAGGGGTAAGGGGAAGAGCTAAGGGGTAGAATTCGGATTGGGATTGAGATACCTCAATTTAATAAAAAATTTAATCGTCTTAAAACGCAATTTCGAATTAATAAAAAAAAAATAAATAAAAATAAAAAAATAAATCGCCCAACCCTACTATAAATACATGGAAAATGGTTTTGTAATGGATAGAATTAAAACCTAATGGTAAATAGAGTTATTAAATAAAACTTTTGCTATATTTTTATTGAGATGGATTGATGTGTTTGGATGGGTGTTGTACCCATTGGGTACTGTAGCTTTACATAGACATAAGAAAATTAAGACCTGTTTAAAAAGATTTCAGACATACAATGCAATATTTCCCTGATATTTTGTTTTTGAAATTTTATTCATTTTAAGACTCAGAAATCTACTCATTCATACTGTATGTGATCATACAGTGAAGAAAATAAGTATTGAACACGTCACCATTTTTCTCAGAAAACATAATTCTAAAGATGCCATTGGCTTGAAATCTTTACCAGATGTTGATAGCGACCTAAGAAATCCATATATGCAAAGAAAACTAATTAAATTTGATAACAAATGAAGTTATGCATAATAAAATGAAATGACACAAGGAAACAATATTGAACACATGAAGAAAGAAAGCTGTAGAAAGGCAGTGAAAGCACAGACAGCAGCTGAAATCTCTCAGTAGTTATTCAGCAACCCTCTGCCCTTTGTCATTGTAAATTTATATCAGATACTTCAGTTCAACATGGAACATTAGCAGAATGATGAAGATGAAACCAGGGTAGACATTTTAGCAAGACAATGATCCAAAACACAGACAAGGCTGCTCTCAGAGAAAAGAAAAATTAAGCTGTAGAATGGCCCAGCCAATCATCTGACTTGAATCTAGTTTAAAATACAAATTAAAGATCAGATTTGATAGACCAGACCAACAAAACCTCACACCTGAGCAATGCATGTGACTTCATTCTCCGCATGAGAGACGTCTTTAAGCTGCCATTATTAAAACACTTTTTATATAAAGTATTAAATACATTTTATTAGTTCAGTACTTTCTCCTTGTGTCACTCCATTGTTATTAAACAAAACAAATTTTTTTTAGATTTGCTTGTTTTATTTAGTTTTTATGTTTGTATTGTTTGCGCTTTTACCAAAATCTGATTCAATTCCAGTCAACAACTCCTTCAGAAATATTATTTTCAGGAAAAAAACATAACGTGTTCAATACTTATTGTCTCCACTGTATTTCTCATATTATTTAGAACTTTAGGGCAAATGTTTGATTAAAAATACAAATATATAAAATATATATAAAATACTTTTCAAAAACTGATGATTGTAGGTCCAACATAAAAAAATATGGCGAAATAAAATGCAAAATGTAAACATTGCACCATTTCTATGCCTACATCCCATAACAGTGTGTAATATTGCAATCATATAAATAATGATTACGTATTACTGTAATAAATGTATTTTTGTGACACCACAAAATAAACGATAAGAGCATGAAAGTGAAACCATAGACTTTTTATTTTGCCCATATGATACAAATCATCATATTGCACAGCTCTATTCCAAACTATTGATTTAGAATCATTTTGGCCACCACCAAATGAACAGGATGTGCTATCGAAGTGCACTTCAAATATTAATTAAGCATTAAATCTAATAAAAATTTCAGATATAATAATATTAATGAGGGCAGAACGCTGGCGCAGTGGGCAGCACAATCGCCTCCCAGTAAGAAGGTGGCTGGTTCGAGCCCCGGCTGGTTCAGTTGCCATTTCTGTGAGTTTTCATGTTCTCCCCGTGTTGGCGTGGGTTTCCTCCGGGTGCTCCGGTTTCCCCCACAAGTCCAAAGAGATGTGGTATAGGTGAATTGGGTAAGTTAAATTGTCTGTAGTGTATGTGTGTGTAAGGGTGTTTTACAGTGTTGGGTTGAAGCTGGAAGGGCAAGTCTTTACGCTGCGTAAAGAATAAGCTGGATAAGTTGGCGGTTCATTCTGCTGTGGCGACCCCAGATTAATAAAGAGACTAAGCCGAAAAGAAAATGAATAAATGTTAATATTAACGAAATAACAGAGTAAGTGTAGTTGAATAATAGTTTACCAATAAGTAATGAAATAATAATTTGCTGTTGGTTTTCTCGCCCTGAGGTAATTATTTGATTATTTTTGTTAAGAAGAAAATTAAACAACTTTTAGGCTTTTAAGATTGACAAAAAGCCCTTTAAACTGTCAAACAAATGCACAGGACAGTTTGCTGAGTGTGTATTAAATGTAAAAATGTTGTAAATATTGTTCAGTTTCATGCATAGAGCAATCTTTTTCACTTTATAAGACCTCGCTGACATTTGTTTTACTTTAAACTTGCCTGAGTTGTTATCTTACATTTTCAGAATCTCAAATGACCGCATCAAAAATGTATTTAAAAATGTACTACAGCACATTCCAACTACATTATTATGTAATACAATTTTTTTAAATACATGCCTTTAACGTTTGAATGACGCATATTATACATATTAAAAACATACTTGTCACAATCACCAGCGATTTAATCCTTGCAGATCAGTGGTAAAAACACAGATTGCTAAAGAACTACAAATTCGCCGTTACATGGACTACAGAGCCAGTCATGCACCACACACTCACACCTGTTCCGGTTGTCCGCTGATTGCTAACTCACACAGCTGAAGCTGTTCAGAACGGATTACATGGACTTTAAAAGCAATGCGTTTTCCTTTGCCTCATCTTGCTGTGTTTGACCTTTGCTGTGTTTGATTGTTTTTCCTGTCTACTGCCTGCCTGCTGACCACTCTCCTGTTATTTGACTACGACTCTGGATTCTGTGTACTTGATTGCCCCTGTGTTGACTGTTGCGTGCCTGACTATTCTTAAAAAACCTGGATTTGGATTCACAGTCCTTTGTCAGCGTCCACTTTACATTACAATACTATATATGCAAAACATTACCTTTAATTGCCATTAAACTGTAATCATTTAAAAACTCATTATATTATAAAAGTGTGCTATATTCCACTAGTTTTCCACATGTATATTTGGTCTGTGCTGGTCATCAGTGTCCTCTCCCTCTGGCTGAACATTACACCGCCAGACTCTATTACCGGCAGCATAAATTTGATATCAAGGGAGCGTGAGCTGAAAACAGCATTTAATCTTGTTAATACATATCCCGAACAAAAGGGCTGCAGAAATTATAGGCCATTAACATTGATAAGCAACTCTGCCAATGGCCATCCCGCAGTAATTTCAGCCGACCTTTATAGATCAGGAGAGTGGCAGACAATGATCAACCCCCCAAATTGGATTTTAAATGGGGTTCAGCAAAGGGGAACAAGAGGAGAGGATCAACGGCTCATAGGTTGATCGGTATTTCAAGTTTTACTGAGCTGGTGTGGATGACAACTACTCAGGGATAGATTTTTTTTAAATAATTTTTTGTATGGGTTTTTAACCTTTTGTTTTATAGGGCAATATAGTGGAGACAGGAAAGTGTGGGGAGCAGAGAGTGGGGAATGATTAGCAAATGACCTCGAGCCAGGAATCGAACTTAAGTCCCCGTAAGCATGCTCAGTGCCATATGTCAATGCACTAACCACTTTATGTTTATAAATAAATAAATAAATAAATAAATAAATAAATAAATCCAAAACACTTTAAAAAAATATTATGAAATAATAAATAAATCCAAAACAATAAAAAACATGTTTATGATTAAATAAATAAATACAATACACAATTTAAAAATATCTTCATGATTAAATAAATAAATCCAATACACTATTTAAAAAAACATTTTAGATTAAAAATAAATACATAAATAAATAAATACATAACACTTTCCAAAAAACATATTCATAAATAAATAAATAATTGAATAAATAAATAAAATCTAACAGTTAAAAACATATTTATGATGAAATAAATGAATCCAAAACACTTAAAAATATATTTATGATTAAATAAATAATAAATAAATAAATATACAATTTCAAAAAAGATATTTAAGATTAAATAAATAAATAAATAAATGCATTTATAAATATCCAATACACTCTTTCAAAAAATAATCTTTATCAATGAATGAACACTTATATCAAGTACAATAAACTTGTCAATATCATGTCAAATTGACTTAACATTTAACCTAACACTCCTAAATAAATTAAGTAAGTTTGATTATCTTAAATTTGAAGTCTATATTTATTTAAATTAATCAAGTAATGTCAAGTTCTTTTTTTAACAATAGGAACATAGCTTTTTTTTAATGGGTTATATGCACAGCTAGTGTTTTTTAGCCAATGATGAACTTCCAGTGAAAGCTTAATGTGACTGTTTTCAATTTCAAAAGGTTCCTTTTACAGCATCGATGTTGTAATGTCATTATAATATATATTCAGCTAAATAGACTTAAGCACCATTTTGTTGTTAAAGTGTAAAAAGAGATGAAAGACGCAGGCGCCATTATTAGCAGCAGGCGAGCACAGAAACTCCATTCAAAATAGTGGGGTAAAATTAATTTACATATTTTAAAGACATGGCGTGGAAAAATATAATTTTGTTTCTTGTTTGGTCTGATACTCACTTTATATTGTATGTTAGCCAGACAGTGAAGATTGCTGATTTCTTTACAAAATAAAAACATATCCTAATTACAGCAATTTTGTATGGGATGACAATTCATCTGAAGTCCTGGGGCTGGCTGACTGTACTAGTACCCTAGTATATGCATACAGACTTTCAATTTCAGTTTCAATTCTGACTGAAAAAAAAAAATTCTGTATGCATATACAGTACCCCATTAAGCAAATCTTACTAGTTACAAATTAGTACACTTGGCATAACTTAATTTAATTAATACACACAAAACACTCATTTAATACACACATTTACTGGTGTGAAATGTGGTATTTCACTTTATTTTAAACAAATTAAACCGAAAAGCAAACTGACTTTAAGAATGTTTACTGATCTCAGAGCGCCTGTCTCTCAACATTAATGCTGATAATAAAATTTTTTTTTACTTTAAGTAAATGTGTAAATATGAAATATTTTACTTAGGAAATTCTAGTTATCCATGACATTTAATATTACATTTAAAAAAAATATGACAGTAAATTTATTAATTTTATTACACCAAAAAGTTATTTCTTTCAGCGAATGAATGAATTAAGGAGTAAACAATATTTTTTTTTAAAGCTGCTAGATTTGACACACAGTGGTTGAACTAGGTATTGCATGCCTGGTTCAATACACATGCAAGCACAGGTTGCCAGATTAAAGACATCAACAGGAGTGTGTAGTGAGCCTAAGGCTGGCTTAAGAGTGATTTAATTTGTGTTCTAAATAACAGCAATGACACGTAATTGAAGGAATATTTTCCATATTAAAATGAGTTTTTGTTCTAACCAACACCTGACATTTATATTTTAGAAATGACTTCTATTTCTTGCAGCTAAACAACAGGATAAACTGACAATGATCACCTCAGGTACACCTCATGTGCTTAATTTAGTGTTAAATGCTAACAATGTGAGTTTGAATGCCATTTCACAAGACATTTATTGCCATATACTGAAAGCAGCAGCATATAATTCACCTCAGATCTTAAAAATAAAATAACTTGTTTGAAATTGAACTTTAGAACTGTGAAATAATGCAAGTCAACACATATCAGTGATTCAGCATATATTAATAGGGTTAAAGAGGTTTAATATGCATTAATTAGAGTATAAACCTTATTATTTCGTTGAAGTGCAGTAAGTGCACTATTTTTTATTCCTAAAAGGCTGTATTTAAATTTCTGTGGTGTTTAGTCTGGTGCAAACAGCCAAATTGCTTATCACTGCAAATCTCGTTACGTAGCAACTTGTTAGGAAAAGAGGTTACAATATAACTTGCTCACCTACTGTTTACATATGTAATATTTTTATTATTTGCTAAATAATAACCACCTCATGTGGAACTCCTGTGAATTTGCGTCTTATTTCAGGGCTGCTATTGTCAACTGGAGGTAGCATTTCGGTCACGGACTCATACACATTGAGAGCCTTTCTGACTGAATGAATGAAATACGCTGTTTTCCACCAAGGCAACTCGGGGTGCCAAAATCTAATTGGCAAAAATAGGGCTGGTTAAAAGAACCAAAACTAAGTTCTGGCATGTAATGTCATTTTTCCAAACAGAATGTCTGACTTTAGCATTGTTTTTCAGATAAACAAGAATGTTCACTTAGCATGTTTCTTAAATATCTGCAAACATATTATGGCATTTTTTTATGCTTTAGAAGAGTCAAAAACGTACATACAGCACCTGTAAATAACTTTGAAAACAGTGAAGAGATACAGCATTGCATCCCAAAACAAAAATGGTGTCATCATATAGATTGTTTTAAATTCTGCTGAAGTCCAAAGAAGATATTCTGATGAGTTTTGACAACCGGTACCCATTGACTTGCATAGTAGAAAACTAAATTCTATAGAGGGGAAAGACTACCATTTACCATCATCCTTTAAAAATGTATTTTGTGTTTTACAGAGGAAACTGGGATGGTAAATAAGTGATGACAGAATTTTAATTTTGGGATGAACTTTCCCTTAAAAGCTGCTCTGTGGGCTCTGTGTATTACATTACTGTAATTGGAGTGTATTTAAATACAGTGTCTAAACAAAGAAAATACAATATGAGCTTTTGTGGTATAGAAATATCCGGAGACGCATATTTCACAGCACGATCAAAGGAAACGGGAACACGCTTTGTGTGATATTTAAATTGTGTCTTAAGGTTCGGGGGGATTGAAGTCACACTTCATACAGACCCCAACATGAGGCAATCAACAGTCACTTTCTCTGTGCTCTTTCATCTGTCTGCTCTCTCTTGTTCTGCCTCTCTGACTTGTCCGTTTACCGTGGTTAATCCCCACAGCACAGCCACTTTCTGAAGTGGTGAAGCAGTTACGCACATTGTGCTTACGTAAATTCAGATACAGTTGAAGTCAAAATGATCAGCCCTTCTCTAAAATGTTCAAAGAAAATTTCACAGTATTTCCTATAATATTTTTTCTTCTGAGAAAGTCTTACTTGTTTTATTTCAGCTAGAATAAAAGCAGATTAAAATTTTTTTTAAACCATTTTAAGGTCAAAATTATTAGCCCCATTAAGCAATCTTGATTGTCTACGGAACAAATCTAAGGAAATTGGGCGACAAAAATATACAGGAGGGCTAATAATTCTGACTCCAACTGTATGTCACGAAGATTCTCGAATCCCTCATTCTATCACTGTCTGATAATACAAATCAACATTCCCAATAGCTCTCAGATTAACCATTCCCAATTACTGACTGACAGACCAAACCCCATAATCTCAGAGGCACTTTTTAATTGTCAACAACAAAACATCTTTATCAGTCATCTGTTTCGGAGCACATTCAGTGCTGAAATTACCTCAGCCCTTGTTTCACAAGCAGCTCCGCTGATTAATGAAGCCCCATTGTGAAGATGGCAACTCAGGGGATACTTGCATTTAAGCCAATGAATAGGGTTATTATTGTTTTGACAAACCTACTGTACCATTAGGCGATTAAGAGTGGTGTTTACAAAGACAAGCCATTCTATTGCAATCGCTCATTGCAAGGGTTTAGGGTTTGAGCAAAACACTAAGCAACGTAACTTTGGCATGAAACTCCTTCTAGAGTGTGTTGCCCAAAATGACAACAAAACTCGTGGCTGAACTACTAATAGTATGATGAATCGTTTGGGGGGGGGGGGGGGGGGGGGGTTGAAACGATGTGGTGACAAATATTTCCTGAAAACATAGTTACATTGTAAAAAATGCAGGGTTTCACACAATTCGTTCATGTTGTCCCAGGACAAATCAATTAACTCATTACATTTAATTGGACTGAACATAAAACAATTAAGTTGTCCCAAAAACATCTTAAAATTGTGATGTTTCAGTTCATTTTGAATAAGTAGTTTGAACTAGCAGGAAAAAATATTTTTGAGTGTGTCGCAGATCAATTAAACCATGGAAGACACAATTAGATTTGTCAAAATTATTGAGTTTGGTACCAACCGAGTTCAGTACTGAAATTCAAAACAACGTAGATTTCCAGCTAACATCTGAGCGCTGTTGAAAGCTTGAAGGATATCTATAACTAGCGCACTCCAAAACAGTGACAAAATTCGCATTAGAGTTGAACGTGTCAGGCAGTTTGTTATTTGCCTAATAAATGACAATTTGAACTGTTTTTATTTATATAGATATAACATATATATGTGTTATTTTCGCTAATCTCATAACATTACTTATAAAACTGCTATATAATTCTTAGTAGTAAAATAGTATGGTAATAGTAATTTTAATAAAAACATTTTTGCTACAACACAAAGTGTGGTTATGATCACCAGCTGACAAGCTAATCTGGAAAAAGAGTGTGGTCAAAATGTCACTAAAACACATTATTTAAACCTCATAATTAAACACAAAATGAGGTTAATAACTGCAAAACTTCTACTTTTTAAGAAAAAAAAGAACCACTTTTTTCCCCAGGCTGGCTATGGTTATATTTATAAATGTTACGTGTAAAAAAAAAAAAAAAAAAAAAAAAAAAAAAAAAAAAATAAAAAAAA
>CAIGQZ010034999.1:3989229-3999559 GCA_903798205.1 Danio tinwini | reverse complement strand
TGATTGATTGATTGATTGATTGATTGATTGATTGATTGATTGATTGACTGACTGACTGGGCAGTTGGTTGGTTAATTTATTGATGGGTTGGTTGATTTAAAGGGATAGTTTACCCAAAAAAGAAAATTATCTACTTACCCTTCAGTTTTCCAAAACCTATTTAAGAAGATATTTTGAAAAATGCTGTTTGCTGGGATCTATTCATTTCTATAGTAATTTTTTATCTCCAACTAAAAATGTTGATGGGTCCCAGCAACCAGCATTCTCCAAATATCTTATTTTATGTTTAACAGAAGAAAAAACTCAAAGGTTTAAACCCACGAGGGAGAATCAATGAGGAGGTAATTTTCATTTTTGTGACCATTTTATGCTGTATACTGTATACTGTACTGTAATGTGAAGCTCAAAACTTCAATTCTTATTTGTAGAAAAATTTACTTAAATACAAATGTTTACCAAAATCGACCTTCCATCTTCCTTCACTAAGAGATGAGATTTGAGTTGACCGCCCTTCTTTTTCTCTCATGAAATATTCATACCAAGCTTTTTACTATTTTAACATGGCTTCTGTCCAAATCGGAAAGCTGCTTGAGCTTTAGTCATCCGTCCTTCAGATCTATAAATATGCGGTCTAGAAGACCCTAAAGAAGAAAACTGCCAGCCATAACATGACCCAGTTCAGGGAGGAGTCACACTGAGAATCGCATGTCACCTTTACCCAGCACGTGAATTTTGCATGAGTTTTACAAGCAGGGATAAATATTTCATATCAGTCTGCGAGATCTTCTAAGATGAGTTTCAATGGAGTTCCACGCAGCTGGTTTCAAAACTAACCAGACCTCCTCTGTGTTTGGTTAAATACACACAACCGAAGAACCAAGATCAAATTCTTCAGTCAACAGAGGTTAAGATGGGGGTAAATTAAATCAGCTAAAGTACAAAAACATGAGCTTAATATGATAACAGGACAAAAAACAGCCTTGTAATCCGTTTTAAATGGATAGTTCACCCAAAAATTACAATATAATCACTATTTACTTTAAAACAAAATACCTTATTTTGTATTCAACCGAAGAAATAAACTCAAGCCAGTTTGGAACAAGCGAAAAGTGTGAAAATGATGACATAATTTTCAATTTAGGGGTTTAACTATCCCTTTAAGTGTGATTGCATTTGGTATGCATCATTTATAGTGATGAATGTGACATGTTATCAATCATGAATGTTTAAGGAAACATTCATCTAACTTCAACAAGTCAATGATACATGAAAATGCTTTTAATACATGACAGATGCTTTGTTGGAAATCATGTTTTCGTCTTTACTCGCCATTCATAATAGGAATGAATCATATTAAATAGACAAAGCAGACATTTCACCACCGTAGTTGGTCTGCTCCTAATCCAAGGATTTTGCAGTTTCAAACCAGGTCCACCATTTATAAACCACGAGTCAATAATTGATCATAATAAAACTCAATTAAATATATGAAATTAAAAAGTAAGAAATATTATGCTTACTGTTTTACACTTGTAAATGTAAAATGACAAGTTTACTATATTATTATCTTTATATATTTACAATAAGACAAAAAAATATATATTTTTAATGTAGAATTTGTCATATTGAATCATTAATATTAATAATTTAATTCTTTTTCATTAATTATCTTTTTTATGAATTAAATTACATATAAATATAACATTTATAAGGGGAAGTTATCACATTGGGAGTAGGGTTGGGCGATGTCGACCACTTTGGTATCGTACGATGTCTAATGTTAATGTGAAACATAGACGGAGGAGAATTAATTATTTATGAATAATTAATTCTTTCATAATTAAATAATTATTTGTAGCCTACCGTTTCAACTACCTGACCCGCATGGTTTTTGTTTTACCCATAACCAAATCATAAATAAATAAAGATGAAAATAAAGTTATAAAAAATATAAAAATAAAGTTACACACAAATTACCACCTGTCAATCATTTTCTGTGGGACTCTGGAATGAAGAGCCAGCCCTTACCAGCCTCTACCAAATGGTTATGTCGGTTTATGGCAAGAGTACCAGGCTTAATAAAAATACTATGAAAAATCTGAAAATATGAAGTGCAAGACCAATTTAAAAAAAAATTTTCTAAATAAAAGATTTTTGAATACTAAATCATCTTCATTCCATGAAGTATGCTATATTTCAGATTCTAATTTAATATGCTTTCTTGTTTTGTTTTTTACAATAAAACCAAAATCAAGTGTAGTAGTGCAACAGGATGTTTGTTAGATTTTTTTTTTTTGTAAACCAACAATACTGTGTGTGTAAGCCATTATTTAAAACAGTATTCTTTAAATGAGAACAGTCATTATTTTAAACAGTCAAAACATGGCCAAGCATTTGGGGGCAGTTAAAGGGTTAAGTCTTTAAATTACACTTTAAGCTGAATACTAGTATCTTGAAAAATATCTAGTCCAATATTACCATACAAACAAATATTTTTTTCAACATCGAAATTGGGCATCACTACCAAATACCAACACAGGTCTCTCAAAGACCAACATCTTTGAAAATAAAGATATTTATGTTTGCCATAAGTAACTATTGAGCCCTTCGATTTTCAGTGGACAGTGGACAGTGAGGATTGTCAGTGTACAGTTGAAGTCAAAATTATTAGCCCTCCTGTGAATTTATTAAATTTTTTACAAACATTTCCCAAATGATGTTTAATAGTGCAAGGAAATTTTCACAGTATTCATTTATTCATTTTCTTTTCGGGCTTAGTCCCTTTATTAATTAAGGGTCGCCACAGCGGAATGAACTGCCAACTTATCCAGCATATGTTTTATACCCTTTCATCCGCAACTCAACACTGGGAACCACCCACACACTCTTGCATTCACATACATACACTACAGCCAATTTAGCTTATTCAATTCACCATGGGCCGGTGATAACCTTGGATAAAAATATCACGGTTTCACAGTATCACGGTATTGCGATTACTGCTATAAAATATATTCTTTTTAAATGTCTGGGTTAAAAAACTAAAACTTTTTTCCCTTTTGAACACAATATATTTTATTTTGTAAAACATTATAAAGCAGTAAACATTTCAGGTTAAATAATTGAAATGAAGCAATGACTTCTGCTGTCTTCATTTGTTTGAAAAACACAGATTTCTTAACTATTTTAAATGCCGTCTTTGTATATATTTTCTGCTGGAGATACTGTTGTTCTAAAAAACAAAAAAAGTAAATAAAAAAATCTTGCACATATCTTAGGAACGGTATTACAAACAAATTTGGTGGTTTTAAAACCTTGACTTTTCTAAACCGCGGTATACCTTGAAAATGGTTATCGTCCCATTCAGCATGTCTTTGGACTGTGGGGGAAACTAGTAGGGGACTACTAGTATCTTGAAAAATATCTAATCAAATATTATGTACTGTCATCATGTACTGCGTAAAAAAAAACTTCTCTCCGTTAAACCAGGGAATCAGGGAAAAAATATACAGGGGGGCTAATAATTCTGACTTCAACTGTATGTGTGTTATAGTTTGATTTGCTTTCCCAGAAGTGCTGAGCTGCTGACGGACACACACATTAGCAGGCGAGCGGCAGTTTTCTCATGAGGCTTCCTCATCAGAAGTCTAACACAATAAAACTTCTCTTCCCACTCTGATACATTAGCACTGCATCGATGCGAGATATCAGGAGCACACACTGACGTCTGCTTCCACCGAATGAAACCCAAAACCATCACCAAACGCCAGGTTCACACTGAGGTCAAACGCTGACTGTAAACTGCCTGCATTAAAACACTAACAGAAAGAAACTAGCCAATCTTTTTAACTGTAACTGTAAAGCTCAATTGCCTGTAACATAATATGTGATTGAAGATGAAAAGCCAGAGATAAAGAAATGGAGAGAAAATCTGCAGATATAAGCATAAAAACTGTCATGATCAACAATGACAGTTAGATTATGAAACATTGTCGATATTTGTCACTCTCTCTTTTAACCATTAAAGCGATTTCTCATTTTATCAAATTTTTTATTGGTATTTAACAAGACCATACACGGTAAAAATGTAATGGCACAAAGTCAAGACAACTAAACTAAATGTTTTAAATTTTAAAACAATATATTAATATTTGTATGCAGTTTAATTGAAGTTATGATGACTAGAAAAGTTAATTTGATTCAGCTTACTTTCATTACAGAAATTATGCACACTGTAAAAAAAAAACTCCAGGTTACCTTAAAATTTTAAGCTGACTCAAATTAACCTTAAAGGTCCATTAAACTTATATTATGTTAAACTGACTTAAAACAGCTTGCATAACTTATAAAACTAAGTTAGAACATGATTAACTTAGTTTAATAAGTAACAATGAACTAAAAACATATGCTGTCATGACTAATTGTTCATATAATTTTTTACAGTGTAGAAAGATAACATTTAATGTGTATTTGTTAATATACATATTTTTAAATATGAGGAAATGATCATATTAGGAGTCATCACAATGCTACAGTATTTATTATGAATTCATTATTTGTCTTATTTATGAATTAAATTCATTCATTCATTCATTTTTGTTTTCAGCTTAGTCCCTTTATTAATCTGGGGTCGCCACAGCGGAATGAAACGTCAATTTATCCAGCCCATGTTTTACACAGCGGATGCCCTTCCAGCCCTTCCTTCCAATGAATTAAATTACTTATAAATATTACATTTATTGTGTATTTGTTTATATACATATTTTAAATATAAGAAAATTATCATATTGGGTGAAGAACACTAAATTTGGCATTGCAAATTCCAAATCTCCCCGAAAATGTATAAAAAGCACAAAATTTGTATTAAAAGGTATTAATATTCCTTATAATCAGTCAGTCATTCTGCTCATTTCTCAATAAGCTTGAACTTTATTACAAATGAAACAACTGAAATACTAAAGCAGTTATACTTTCCAAGCACTACACAACACACGATATATTAGATATTCTATGCCAATCATAACAAAAATATGTTTAAATACACGCAGTGAACGCATGGAGGTGTTTGAAGGTGTTAGATGCAGAGCACAGACGCTCTTGATTCTGGAGGTCATTAATAATATAATAACACTAAAGCTGCAGTCACACTTGAGTTTGTGTGTGCAAAATACTGTCGAACGGCTCTGCGAAAAGGGGCAGGATTTAACAAGATGATTAGACATTTTAAAAAGCCAGCGATAGCGCCATGTTTTAAATTTCTGTTCAAAAAGGTCATGTTTTGATCCTGGATTGGTCTCGTCTCACGCAGTCAAGTAATGTGATTTCGCAGGTCAGAGTTTACCAAGATTGAACTTTGCACCTCAGCGAAATGCAAAACTTGACGCATGACCCTGCGTTTCCGGTCTGACACATTCGCGTGCGTATGAATGGAAGTCTATGAGGAGAAAAGTTCAGTGTGACCACAGCTTCATACTGAAATGGTTAAGGCATTTTAGAATGACCAAAACAACAATTTAGATGTTTTACAGTGTGCTCAGCCTGCTGGTTTATCCATTCACATACATTTATATCATCACATGATCTCTTACAACAAAAATGACATGACCTTTTTTAATGCACATACTGGAATTTGTTCGATAAAAGTGTTTCCATCATAGTTTATGCGCATCTTTTCTTATCGAATTAAAAGTTTATCCTACTCAGTTATGCACATATGTTTTTTTATGAGCATCTTCAAAATGTATGCGCATCTTGGCGTTTCCATCAACCGTTTTTTTATGCACATGTCCAAAATGTGCATAAAAATAGGTGGATGGACACGTAGCTATTGACTTCAATATAATTTTTTTGTTCCTACAATGGATGTCAATGGCTGTTTTTTTTCCCCCAACATTCTTCAGAATGTCTTATTTTGTGTTGAATAGAAGAAAGAAATTCATAAAAGTGTAGAACCACAAAATGAAGAGAAAATTTACATTTTTGGGTGAACTGTCCCTTTACTTCATCTAGCAATCAACATTTTATCAGAATTAGTGTATATTCGTTTTGTTTTGTATTCATAAATATGGCAGAAAATCTATTTGAAACACAAAATATATTGATCCAGAATTGCAGCTCCAAACTGTTACCATACGAGTTATGGTCAACTGAGATGACATTTATTTATAAGCAACATCGGTTTGCATTAAATCCTCTGGTCTCGTGTCAAATGTGGATCAGCAGCAACACAGTCAGTCTCCACATGAGAGTTTTCAGAGAGCACAACACCACCAAACCTGATGACATTTCATTTCACAGTAGCATGAAAGGTAATTGGAAAAGAAATTATTTGGGGTCATGGAGACTCAATGGTGGGATAGCAGCAGTGAGATGGACAGTGTAATATGGCTCCTGTCCACAGCCGACAGAGACACTGAGAGACATTTGACAAGCCGAGATTCACAGCAGATGACCTGACAACATCTGAGATTCAGGAAAGTGCTTTTAAGAATCCTCTAAAGATATACACTACCGGCCCAAGGGTTGGGATCTGTGAGATTTCTACAAATGATTTTTAAAACAAAGCTATTCTGCCTACCAAGACTGTATTTGTTTGATCAAAAATACAGGCAAAACTGTAAAATTTTGTGCACACAAGGCATCCGCTGCATAAAACATGTGCTGGATAAGTTGGCTGTTCATTCCGCTGTGGCGACCCCGGATTAATAAAAGGACTAAGCCGAAAAGAAAATGAATGAATTATAACAATAATAATAATAATAATAATTATTATTATTTGTTGTTATAAATAATACTGATGATAATAATAATAATAATAATAATATTAAAAATAATAATAGTAACAACAACAACAACAACAATAATAATAAAAATAAGAGTAATAGTAATAATAATAATAATAATAATAATAATAATACCAACAAGAGTAATAATAATAATAATAATAATTATTATTATTATTATTGTTGTTGTTATTATTATTATTATTATTATTATTATTATTATTAACTACAATTATAATAATAAATATATTATTATAATTTTTCTTTTTAATAATAATACTGGTAATAATTGTAATGAAAATAATAATAATAATAAGAGTAATAACAATAATAACAATAATAAAACCAATAATAATAATAATAGTACTACTACTACTACTACTACTACTACTACTAAATATTGGTATTATTATTCTTGTTGTTATTATTATTATTATTATTATTAAATTATAATAAAATGTATTTATTATTATATTAGTATTAAATTATTGATAAGTATTAATAATAATAATAAGATTAATAATAAAAATAACAATAATAATTATTTTTATTATTAATGATTAGCTAAACAAATAACTATAATAACAATAACTATTAATAACTATAATAATAATAATATAATAATAATAATGAAAATAATAATAATAATATTTTTTTATTAGAAGTATTATAATTATTTTTATTACTATTAATAATAATATTATTATATTATATTATTATGCTAAAAACCGTTGGGCTGCTTGTGATACAGTACCATTCAAAAGTACCATTTTAATAAATAAATAAATAAAATAAATAAACAGATAAAATAAAATAAATAAATAGTCAATAATAAATTAGTCAAGGACACATTAAACTGTTCAAGACATTTTAAAAATATATATTTCAAATGAATGATATTTTAAACTTTTTGATACTAATATTAGACAATATTAAAATACTAAATTTGTTTTCAACATTGATAATTTTAAGAATCCTTATTAATGATTAAGAAAACCAATAATTCATCATAATGGTAAAGTAAATCAGCATTTCACAAAGATTTCTGAAGGATCATGTGACTCTGGAGACAATTAAACTTAGTTTTGAATAAGAATTATTCAGCAGCCATATAAAACATGAAAAAAACTGAAAAAAGTTAGTTTTGATGTAAACAATATTTGACAATATTACTGTTTTTATGTCATTAAATTAATTTTAATTACATAAACGAAGCCTTGGTTAGTAGACAATTTTTCAAAAAAATATATTGATAATAAAATCCTAATATTTAAACCACATGTTTTTTTAGGAATAATAATACAGTTCAGTGTAACATAAAACGCATAATAAGCAAGATATCATTAAAAGGATTATTGTTTAAAAGCACTTTCGTAAATATTTTGCACATTTCTGTATTGCATCATCAGTCATAGGTTTGACCCATGCTGCTAAAAGGGAGGGGCCTACGTTTGATCTTGAATTTGCATACAGATGAGCTAATGAAAATGCGCACCAGTCCTTTATGCCCTGAAGACACGTCTTGAATACCAACCGTGCAGACTAATAATTATTGCCGTTGCAACCCTTTATTATTTATCATGTACTCCAGCAGTCTGAAGTAATGGTACACTGTGGCTCTTCAGAGGCTTTTAATTGCTCATTTTTTTCTCTTTCAGATTCAAAGATGTTTGCCTCGGATGTTTCTTATGAACAAATTGGAAAAATAAAAAGGCAAATAAGGATGGAAGGAATATAAAATTTATGTGGATATTTTGTAACAATTAAGAGACTATTTTTTTTATTAATTTATTTAATATGCAAGAATAATATTACTATTTTTAAATAATGTATTATTAAACGTATATTATATTATACATTTATTTATATTACTATTATTCATTCTGTCATTTCCTTTTCGGCTTATCCAGCAGATGTTTTATGCAGCGGATGCCCTTCCAGCTGCAACCCATCACTGAGAAAACACCTATACACTCCCATTCACACACTATGGACAGTTTAGCTTACCCAATTCACCTGTAGCACATGTCTTTGGACTGTGGGGGAAACCCATGCGAACACGAGGAGAACATGCGAACTCCACACAGAAATGCCAACTGACGCAGCTGGGGCTCGAACCAGTGACTTTCTTGCTGTGAGGCGACAGCGATAACCCCCTGCGCCACTATTATTATTATTATTATTATTATTAAAATTAAATTATTATTTTAATGATATATTGAATTATAAAATGTATATTATACATATTATTATTATTATTATTAGTTTTAAAATACATTTATTTCATTGCTGTTGTTGTAAAAATATATATTATATATGCAATAGTTTATATAATATGCAAATTATATTACTATATTTGTAACAATATAGTGTATTATAAAATGTATATTATACATTTATTTATTATATCCTCATTATTATTATTATTGTTATTACACATGCAATTAATCTCATCGCTGTGGTTGTAAATAAATGCGTTTTATTTCTAATTTGAAAAAAAATATATGTATATGAATATTTAATCTTTTTTTTGCAAATATGAACAGTATTTAATTTAATTTCATTTACGTTATTCTTATTTTTATTCATTTTATTGACCTTATTCTGCGATGCGGATGTGTGCTCGTTTTTTAGAACTTTCGATTCAGTAGCCTATGAGAGAAAGACTAGGAATAATAAACGGCAGAAAACGATTAAAGTACTTGCTCTACAAACAAGTGTGTTGATGACTGTACAGACAAAGCAGAATAATATAATAAGAAAATATCAGTTTGCAACATCAAGCAGCATAACGAGCTGTTTTTAACATCTAAAAATGAATGGAAGTGAATGAGAGCCGAAGCAAAAACGATGCGCCCACATAAATGCAAATAATAAGGTGAATACAATTAATCTTGATGCTGTCTTGAAACAATTGAGATATATATATATATTATTATTATTATTATTATTATTATATGCTTTTTTAATAAATGATTGTAAACAATATTTTGGTCTGAAATATAAAGTATTGCTGATATTATATTATATTATATTTTATATTGCACTATATTATATTAAACTATTTCATTAATTTTCCTTCGGCTTAGTCCCTTTATTCATCAGGGGTCGCCACAGGGGAATGAACCGCCAACTTATCCAGCATACATTTTACACAGCAGATGACCCTCCAGCTGCAACCCAGTACTGGAAAACACACATCCACACTCATACACTACGACTACGTTAGCTTACTCAATTTACCTATGCCGCATGTCTTTGGACTTGTGAGGGAAACCGGAGCACCCATTGTCACCCCTTATTTATTTCCATTATTTTTACTACTATTATCATTATTGTTGTATTATAAATATAATGTATGCAATAGTTTATATAATATGCAAGTTATAATAAGTAATGTATTATACATTTATTTGCTATTATTATTATTATTATTAATATTATTATTATTACTATTATAAATACATTTAATCTCATTACTGTGGTTGTAAGAAATACATTTTACTGCTGTTTATATATATATATATATATATATATATATATATAAA